>JARFJB010000852.1:1635000-1875000 GCA_036346205.1 Vesta saturnalis
GCACACGCACACGCACACGCTCACGCTCACGCTCATGCTCAAGCTCGAGCTCGAGCAACGAGCCCAGCCGCACGCGCACGCACGGCACGCGCACGCGCCGCACACGCACGCACGCGCACGCGCACGCGCGACACGCCACAGCGCGACGCGCACGCGCACACGCAGCACCGCGCACGCGCCACGCGCACACGCGCACACACGCGACACGCGCACACGCGCACACGCGCACACCGCACACGACGCACACACGCCACGCACGCACACACGACACACGCCACACGCACACACGCACACGCACACCGCACACCGCACACACGCACACGCACACGCACACACGCACACAGCACACACGCACACACGCACACACGCACACCACACACGCACACACGCACACACCACGAACACACGCCCACACGCGCACACGACACACACACACGCACACACACACACACACACACACACACAAAAACACACAAACACACACAAACACACACAAACACACACAAACACACACAAACACACACAAACACACACAAACACACACAAACACACAGAAACACACACAAACACACAAACACACACAAAGACACACGAACACACACGAACACACACGAACACACACGAACACACACGAACACACACGAACACACACGAACACACACAAACACACAAACACACACAAACACACACAAACACACACAAACACACAAGCACACACGCACACACGCACACATGTAGTTTTGAACACTGGGATGCTGATTTTAAATTGTCTTATAGGTACGAAAGGTGTATATTTCTAACACTGTGTCTTGATTCGGGGGTTATAGACTTTACCGACCGTTTGTCTGTGGCATCGCCTGGTCATTATTGTACAGGTTGGGCCTAGAGACCGTTAACTCCGGCAAAGTTTTATAGTTGGCATAACGTAACTGTGGTTATGGCAGTTGTTTACCGTTTACTATGAAAGCCGATAACTCTAACTGAAGCGCTGTATCATTGATATGAGTGGTGTCCGACTCGGAACACCATGTTGGATATTGAGAAGAAAATTCAAAAATTCAGAATCAAGTTGCTGGAGGACACTGACTCCTGTTCAGTCTAAGGATGTTGAGTTAACGAACCAATGAGAGTTTAGTATTGTTTTATTTACACGTTTATATACATCTTATAGTTTGTATTGCTTGATATTAGATGATTCATTATACTATTTTCTTGTTATTGTATATGCAGACATCATTACTTTGGTAAGGTAATAACATTTAATGCATAACATATAACTTTATGCTTTAAGCAGGAAAACATTTCATAAATAGAAATTATATTAAATTTTACGGTTTATTCTTAGATTTATCGTCTGTCTAAGCTTAGATTGTCGCATCGGATAACTAAGCCATGATTATTCTAGAGATTGAAATTTCTATGTAAAAGTGGTTGTATAAATGTAAACTTTGCATATAATTTGGTTACATAAAAATATATCTGACTTCAAGCTATAATGTGTAATTTTTATGATCAACTTTATTATAGGGCTTTAGCGGATCATGTGATCAAATACATTACCTTCATATGTTAATTTGTTAAAAGCTTGTAAACAAGTTTTCTGATTTGTACATAATTTTGTTACACCATAAATATCTTTTACTTTCTCTAATTGTCAACGTTACCAACTGCATCAAAGGGTTTTACGTGACCAAACAAATGACTCAAAGTTAAATGATAATGTTTGTTTTGGTCTTCTTGTATTCAATTTGCATTTTGTTACACATTTAAATTTTACAGTTTACATCAAAGCCAGGTGGGTTAATATGTTATAATTTCCATATAATAATCGTTACGCGTCAAAATAGTTCGTCACAGCTACGGGAAAATGACCCATGACAGAAGAGCCTCCCAAAAAGCAGTCCAGGTCAAAATAGCCTAATTAAAATAACTCAAAAGTTGTTTTGTCGTATAAAACCCAATCACATTAAAATATGAAATTTATCTTCATGAAAAAGGAATCTTCTAAGTGTAAGTGTTTCGTATTTGGTAAAGCTAGGTGGAGTGCGCGCCTCAGGTTTTTTTTCAGTACAAATTTCACAATTACTTTGAAATAATTTTTAATTGCACTCAAAATAGCTTGAGATCCGTGTACACGAGACCTCATATTAGGCGTTTTAGTATTACATGGGAAAATTTTCAGTATCAAATACTTACACTTATCCCAGAAAGTTTATTTTTAATCAATTTTCTTGTGATATAGATTTATACAACAAAACATTTTTCCCGCGAGCTATTTTGTCGGGGCTCTTATTTTCCGGACTATTTTGTTGGCGCACCATTAATTTTTATTTTAAATCTTCTGATGCCAGAAGGCCTATCTTATGCATTATTTAACCTGGTAAACTCTGATTGTGATCTCCAATCTCAGGAAGTTTCATAGCTGGCCGTTGAGCTTACGTACACGATATTGACATTCGGGATTGACCTTGACGAATTTCGAGATGTCATTAAATAGAAATTAGATAAAAAAATACAGTCGATCTATAAAATAACTTTGGTATAATTTTTTACCTAAATTCTAGATTTAATTGCATTTTCCGTAAACCGTGCATTTCTGAGTTAACAGACTTTACCTCTGTGATGACGACGTAGCACTTCTGGTATAGCTAACCACATGAATGTAATATGCGATGAATAAGTGATTCCTATTTAAATACACAGAAAAGATATGAAATAGAAAAGAATAAAGACATACTGCAAAGGAATTTATTTCCGACTTTTTGTGATGCCTAAAATTTGTTGGCAGTTTTAGACCCGTGTGTGTTGCAACATAAATTGCGACCTTTGAGTTACACTTACAGTTCTAATTTTTTGTGGTACGTTAAATTGGTTATACTTTAATAATAAGTAAAGGTACTATTATTATAGTTTTGATGACCGTGAAAAAATGTAAGGTAGCCGGTCACAGTCATCTCTTAGCAATTCAATATCCCCTTATCCTAAGGTGACTATTTATGTAAAAAGGAAATACGGGACATGGAGGCATCACCCGAAGAGTCTGGGGGGTGCCAAACACTTCTCAGTAAAGGGAAGAAGAGGGAGAAATTTCTTTTAAATTAGACACATAATTATGAGTTTTCATTCTCTTGTCTAAGTGACAAATGTAGTGGTTGTTTATGGAAAATGTTTAGGCGTCCCATATCATAACCCAACAGTGTCAACAAAAATAAGATAAATCGATTTAATTCTGTATTTTACTTCGGTTTTTAAAAGTACATAGTTAATGAAATGGCAATCGCAACGTTACTCATTTATATATTCTTCCATTGAATGCAGAATTCCTAAAAAATTTAAGGCAATTTATTTAAAAATTATGTTTTGTCAGTAAAAGTCCATTTAAGGTTCTTACAGTAAGGCTAGTTTTCTCGCTGGCTCAAATTTTATTCATATCAAATAAAATAATTTCCGCGGCGGCATTGGATCTCGGTAAACACATGCACATTTCAACAATTTTTAATGTGTTCTTGTGTTTATTCTTGCTTGTTTATCTTGATTTTTATACTAACATGATTTGAACAAACGCTGTAGATTGTGACAGAATTGACCGTTCCGAGATCATTTTTTATGGAGCTTAATGATTCTTTTTGTAAATGTTACATACAATACTTTCAGATTTGGTTCTAGCACATCCAAATTTTTGTTGGAAGCAACTTTTTCTTAGCTTACTAGTGCAATCCTTAGAACGACAGGACTGATTATAGAACACGTTGTGGTATGAGCCAGTACATTTACACGCAGCTAGCGTTTCTAAATGTGCCCTTACGAAAAAAGACGACACATTGCCACTGCTAAAAGCAGCAATATCTGCCTTTTCATGCTTAAGTATCGATATCTGTTGAACAATATCCGCCTTTGCACATTTTACGCACTTTACATCACTATCTGAGATTGTCTTTTAATAAATTCACTTTTCAAATCTCTATTAAATGTACAGGGTGGCCAACTAAGAATGCGAGGTACTGTATCTGGGAAACTATCTATCGTAGAGGCTTGCGCAAAAAAAAGTTTTACTAAAACGGCCAATACAAAAACCTGGAAAATATTTTCAAGTTTCTGAAATGGCCGCTAGGGGGCGTAACTGCAATCTTGAATCTAAAAAAGTGATGTTTCTGTGAATTCTGCTATTTTAACCTAAAAAAATAACCGATCTTTAAAGTCGAGGATAATCTGAACTTTTTTTGTTTGGCACTTTTTGACGTATGTCTAAAAATAAAGTGGTAGGGGGTATTCAAAGGTTTCCTTAAATAACCCCCTGTATCTTCGAAACGGCTAAGCCGATTTTAGCAAACTTAGGCGCGTTGAAATGAGCAATTCTTGGGCTACAAATGTTGTAATATTTGAAGTTTTGCTAGTTTCACATGTCGTCGCTAGAGGGCTTTGTTCGACATTCCGACAGAAACGGTTAATTTTCGCAAAAAAATTAAATGCATTGGTATGACTTTTTTTCACGAGCAAGTAGCTAAATGATGCCTAAACAAGCTCGCGAAAACCGCATCTCGATATCTCGTTCCTAACCTAAAATATCGGCCAAAGAAGACTTTATACGAAAATCCCTTAAATTTTTATTTTTTTTAAATATATTTTTCTGTAATTGTTTCTATTATGTAAGTTGTGGCCCTAAAAAGGACCTATTTAAAGGAGGAAGGTTTTTAATGCCCACGTAAATGCTCGAAATGCTGACCATCAAGCTCTATGAATTGCTGAAGCCTCTCATGACTAGACAAAACTGCAGCTTCAATTTCGGCTCTCGGTATGTTACGTATTGCTTTACGAATCCGGTTTTTTATATCTTCTCTAGTAGTAGGTTGAGTCCGAAGCACGATGTCCTTTAAGCGCCCCCATAAATAAAAATCGAGGCAAGTTAAGTCTGGCGATCGCGGAGGCCATGGAAACAGACTTCCTCTTCCAATCCACCGCTGTTGAAATACTGCATTAATATGCTCTCGCACATTAATAGCAAAATGTGCTGAGCAACCAACAAAAACAATTGTTGCCTTGTTTCCAGAGTCACATCTTCCAACAACAACGGTAATTGATTGGCCATAAAGTCAAGAAATAGATTGCCATTTAGGGGTTGCTCGAAAAAATATGGCCCAATAATTCTGCCTCCCAGTATGCCACACCATACATTTAAACTCCAACGTCCTTGGCGCTGAACTTCACGCAACCAATGGGGATTTTCTGCAGACCAATAATGCATATTGTGCAGATTGACTCTCCCATCACTACTGAAGGTGTCTTCATCGGTCCAAAGAATTTGAAATAAAAATTCTCTATTTTCGCGTATCATGCCTAACATCCAATGGCAATAGTCTAACCTTCGATCAAAATCTTCCTCTTTCAAGGCCTGATGCAAAACGACATGATATGGGTGCATTATTAAAGTAATTAAAAAAAGTTTAAACGAATACCTATATATTTTGATGGCCATTAGAACTTACCTATGGTCCTTCAAAATATTTTGAACCGTTGTCCGTGATATGCCCAACTCAGTGGATAATGCTCTTGTGCTAACATGAGGATTTCCTTCAATATAGCCCAGTACACGGTTAATATTTTCTTGTGTTCTTCCAATTCTTTGCCGTTGAAACGTAGGCCGAAAACTACCATTGGCTCGTAAGCTCGCCACTAATCGGGGAAAAACTCTTACATCGCAAGGACGCCGATTTAGATATCGAGCCGCGTAAACTCTTTTAGCTACTGCAAGCATATCAACAGCTTCATTATTCGTAAAACGCATTTTGAAAGCACAAAAATTGCTCAAAGTAACGCGAAAGTATTGACAACTATTGAAAATTTGAGGATTATGTATGTTTTGTTTAGATATCTGTTTCCATTGCCTGCTTCTATTAATTGTATTTTTCGTGTATATCCATAGTAAATATGCACTTAAACAAACAAAAAATAGGCCTTTCGTATAACTTTTAGCATTGCTTACTTGCCCGTAGTAATTTCAAAAAGGGTGATGTTATTCTGGTGAATAAATTTACAAACATTTGTAACCTATTCAGAGCCGAAATTGAAGCTGCAGTTTTGTCTACCCATAAGATGCTTCAGCAATGCACAGTGATGGTCAGCATTTCGAGCATTTACGGGGGCATTAAAAACCTTCCTCCTTTAAATCGGTCCTTTTTAGGACCACAACTTATATAATAGAAACAATTCCAGAAAAATATAGTTAAAAAAAAATTAAAATTTAAGGGATTTTCGTACAAAGTTTTCTTTGGCCGATATTTTAGGTTAGGAACAAGATATCGAGATACGGTTTTCGCGAGCTTGTTTAGGCATCATTTGGCTACTTGTTCATGAAAAAAAGTCATACCAATGCATTTAATTTTTTTGCGAAAATTAACCGTTTCTGTCGGAATGTCGAACAAAGCCCTCTAGCGACAACATGTGAAACTAACAAAACTTCAAATATTATAACATTTGTAGCCCAAGAATAGCTCATTTCAACGCGCCCAAGTTTGTTAAAATCGGCTTAGCCGTTTTGAAGATACATGGGTTTATTTAAGGAAACCTTTGAATACCCTCCACCACTCTATTTTTAGACATACGTTAAAAAGTGCCAAACAAAAAAAGTTCAAATTATCCTCGACTTTAAAGATCAGTTATTTTTTTATTAGGTTAATATGGCAGAATTCACAGAAACGTCACTTTTTGAGATTCAAGATTGCAGTTACGCCCCCTAACGGCCATTTCAGAAACTTGAAAATATTTTTCAGGTTTTTGTATTGGTCGTTTTAGTAATAACTTTTTTTTGCGCAAGCCTCTACGATGGATAGTTGGCCACCCTGTACACTTTCTTTTTGGCATTGATTGATTTTGTACCGTCCATAATAAACACTACACTATAACAATTATTTATTTAAATTTATTCATTAACACTTAACATTAACTAACGAACTATTTACACTGTATTTATTTACACACACCGGTATATTTATTTTCCACACGTACAAGATACCGTCGTAAGCAAATTCTTTTCGTGCGGAACTTGTGATGTCATCCTATTGGGTCTTATACGAAGGTCGCGCTACCTTTTTCGGACTTTCAAGACTTTGATTAGTTCTTTCTATACAATGAAACGTTAGAAATGAGACAAAAAAGAGACTTCTTTATAAATACGAAACATTTACGTAATATATTAAAATAATTACATATGCGAAATGAGGTGTTTAAAAAAAGGGACTCTCTTGTATAATACGGGACGAATGGTCGCCTTACCTTATCCACCCTCCTACGTGTTTTAGCACGTTGGACTAATCTTAGCCTGTTCAGAACCATAAATAAATATCTAGTAAACTGCTGGAAATCACAATTTTCAGATACCTAACTTACCTAGTATGGACATGTAACTAGATACCACATGTCAGTTTTCTATAGAAGCTATCAACAACAATGACCCAGTGTTTAATCAAATAAAGTATTTCGCCTCACTGTTGGTCTTTCTGTTTCGTAATAATACATTAGAATAATTAGAAAAACTCTTTCTAAAACTGTCTGGAAACACTTGAAATTTATTTTCACTTTAGGTAGGAACATTTTGGATTTAAGTTGAAGTACTGTATTAACATTTACGATGGGTAAAAGAATTGTAAGAGACAAAAGGTATAAAAATTCAGATAGTCTAATTTTGCATTTGCAACTTGTATAATAATGAGGTTTAAAAATTTCAAAATCGTTTACAGTTGTTAAAATTAATAATGGCATTAAACTTACACAGACATAACGCTATTCTGCTAATCTATTTTCCACAGATTCTAAAACATCATTACCAACACACGCTCTTTTAAAAACTATAAATAAAAAGTACCAGAAAACATGTGGTTTCTAATTTAGTGTAGGGCATTTGTTATAACCCTTATGCAATAAAATGAAACGTGATATACATTTTATAGTAAAATTATTAATTAGTCATTTAATTAACATAATGGGCAAGCCTTTTACATAACAGTATTTTGGGTCGTACTTAATATTTGAATAATTTTTGATTGCTAAACATCAGCTTGTACTTATAATATCCATTAAATAGTACGTTTTAAGTTAATGACTTAAACAAATAACTATCATGAAACTTCTCTTGTTCCATTATCTTGAAGGTTTAAAATCAATTTATCTTCATTTATTTTGAGCGAGTTTCCTTATCATATATTTTATGTGGTAAGTTTTTATTTTTTACAATTGATGCGATTAAAAATACAAAATTTATATCTATATCTACTAATAGATTGTGTTACTGTGAGTATGTATGTCTTCATTGAATCAATATTTATACATCTAATTTTAATTATTTATAAAATACCTGATATGTGTAGATTAAAATATATACTTAGTTTTTGTGTTTAGTTATATTTACGCATAATAATTTTTACAATTAGATAAAATCTATGTGGCACTTTTTTATGCCTGTCGTATTGCATTAGGAAGGAGTATTTAAGAGAAACAAGTAAAAGAAAGACCAAAGTCAAGTAAACTGAATTTTGCTTTCTTGCGATTTGGCGATCTCAACGGTATTCGTGTATACACAGACTTTGAACAACATTCGGCATAAATGCTCATCTTCATCCACGGACCACGAAGCTCTCGGTCATCGAGAGAATCAACTTTGTCGTGACTCCATCGAAATTGAAGTGTAAATATAGATATATAGCTCTTAGTCACATAGAGAGCCCATTTCACTAGTATCCCCAGCAAAAGTGATATACCAACAAAATTCAGCTCAAATGGTAATAAACACTCATGGGTCACAGAATTTAGCTGCTGGCCACATAGGTAATAAATTTTGCCGTGATATCAACGGAATGAGTGTATAAATATTAATTATGGTAGATATTCGGTCCAAATACTGATAAACACTCACAGACCACAGAATTGAGCTATTGACATTTTGTTGTATCTCCAGCAAAATTTGTGTATCAACGTAGCTTTTGGTCAAAATGTAAGCCAAATGGTAAGCAACACTCATGAATCTCAGAAATTTGTACTTTGTCATCGATGCAATTAATTTTGCTGTAACACGAACGAAATTGATGTACAAATATAGATTTTGGGAAAAATTCGGCACAAAGTCTAACTCACAGACACAGATTTTATATTTTCCGCATTTCCAACGAAATTGGTGTATCACCGTAGGTTTTAGACAAAATTCAGTCTAAATGCTGATCAACATCCAGTGGGTGAAATTAATTAGATCTTGATTATCCAGATAATCGATTTTGTGGAATTGGAATTGGAATTGGAATATAAATAAAGATTTTGACGAATATTTGGCCCAAACGCTGGCATATACTCTGGGCCACAGAATTTAGCTTGTCGCGATCGAGAGAATCCATTTTGTTAGTAACATTCGGTTTGCCGATCAACACTCATAAGCACCGATATTTAGCTCTTTGCCACCCAGGGATTCTATTTATTCGCGTTACCAAGAATATTTGGTGTGTAAACATAGATTTTGCGCATGATTCTTATCTTTCACGGAGACGGGGACGGGGACGGAGACGGAGACGGAGACGGGGACGAAGACGGGGACGGGGACGGGGACGGGGACGGAGACGGAGACGGAGACGGAGACGGAGACGGGAGACGAGACGACGGAGACGGAGACGGAGACGGAGACGGAGACGGAGACGAGACGGAGACAGACGGAGACGGAGACGGAGACGAGACGGAGACGAGACGAGACAGACGGAGACGGAGACGGAGACAGAGACGGAGCAGACGGAGACGGAGACGAGACGGAGAGACGGAGACGAGACAGACGAGAGCGGAGACGGAGACAGAGACGGAGACGAGAGACGAGACGGAGACAGAGACAGAGACAGAGACGAGACAGACGAGACGAGACGAGACGGAGACGGAGACGGACGGAGAACGGAGACGGAGACAGAGACGAGAGACGAGACAGAGACGGAGACGGAGACAGAGACGAGAGACGAGACGAGACAGAGGAAGAGACGAGACAGAGACAGAGGAGACGAGACAGAGGAGACAGAGACAGTGACAGAGGCAGAGGCAGAGGCAGACGCAAAGGAATACACAAACACTAAGTCAATCAAACTCACGCACGCACAGAATTTTAGACTCTTTATCAAAGACAGGTTGTTTTTTATGCTGGCGCACACATGCGTATGGGTGCGCCTGCTGTTGACATTTTATCAAAAACCGGTTGCCAATTTACCAAATTAATTGAAAAGTTGAAATAATACCTTTATGTACAAGCATACTGATAAATTATAAATCTGGAAAGTCCTGCCAATATTGTGATAGGGTCCTTGCTATTATTGACATAATGGCGCATTAATTGCTTCAGCGTCTCCCCGAAATTTTAATGTCTACTTGCCCTCGCTTTAGGGCCTCTGGGTGGCCGTGGCCGACTTTCTCTCGCATTGTAGGTACCTTAGCGCCTTCACTTTATATTGTTTAAGGCACTAATTGTCTTCAAACTTATGATAAGTAAGTACACAGATATTAATGATATCTTCATACACAAGCAATCTATTCTATATTTCCCATCGGTACATTACTAAGCGGCTGACACAGGCCCCACTTGCTAATTGATTTTTTATTTGTCCGCATTAATGGGTTTGTTAATGACCGGCACGTAGCCCAATTTTTGATTGCCCTTTATATTAAACGAATATTGTAGGTAATATGCTGCTTTTTATGGAGCTTGATTCACTCATAAAGTTAGGGTTTGTGCATAGTTGGCGAATAAGCTATATTCTTGTGAGGACGCTATTCCATTATTTCTGCCTTGAAAGAATTTGGCGTGCGGGCGTTATTTACTTGTAAATTATGATAAAACGCGTTATCAGTGACCATGAAGTAACCTCTACTGAACTGGGAGGTTAATTAAGTATTAATTTTTCTCGCAACCATTTCTCGTAATTTTTCACGTTTATGTCATGGTGACAATCGTCGCTCTTCGATCCTGATTTAAAAATAATCAGCGAATTCGGAATGAATTCGATATCTCCACCAGGGTGAACTATGATTTGCAGTGTGAAGTTTAATTCCAAGTACACGATTGATCTGCCCTCAAGCCTAAAAGTTTCCAACTTTTGTAAATAATTGACCCGCAATGCTCGTCTATGCTCCTTTTCTACAAGAATTTTCCTGTTTCCCTGCATCTTTCTCCATTTGAATCTAATTTTATTTAGTAGTCGGTACAACGTAGAACTTTCGCCTGTCCACTGTAGTTCATTTTCCAATTTTTTAACATGCGTTTATAATTGGAAGGTAAATTTTCTAAATCTTTATTAAACAATTTTTTGGTTCATTTTAAAATTTGTAATAATATACATTATAATCCTATTAAAAAGTGTACCCGAATCCATTAGCTTTTAGCCAAAGCAGTACTTCTTGGTTTAGCACGAACATAAGATTTGTGTTGTGTTAATCTATATTTTAACGGTTGTAGCGATGTCCCAATGCAAATCTTGTTACAAGAATTACAAAAAAATTTGATAGGGTGCGTTAGTATTATGTTTAGGAATTATTGATTTTAATTTAGAAAATAATTTTAAACCTTTAGTATAAATAGTTAAAAAAATGTATAAGAATTTCTTAGTGTAGTGTATAGTATATAATTTTTGATCTGTTAATTTTGATTGTTTTGAAAAGAGAAAATTTACGTTTAGAATGTTGTTTTTTTTAATTTCCTCGAGTGTTAGTTGGCAATTTAAATGATTTCGCAAAAGATAGACGCCGATCGCAAAATAAAATTAGTAATCAAAAATTGACCTGCACAGAATGGGACAAGTGCATACATGTTCAATATAGAAATAATCGGAAACAATTAGTGTGGCGGAATAACTTCTGTTCTCATTCTGATTGGCAAAAAAAGTGGTTAATAATGTAAGTACATTTAAACTATTATTCATAGCAGTGCAAATTTACTATAAATTGCCAACACATTCAGACCTCGCATAATTAAATTTGAAAAAAAATTAATTAAAAAAATATGTTGTCTACCTAGACTGTCCTGAGATATAAACGGTTGTCTTTGAAGTAAATTGGTCTGCAGGATATCATTTTTGCGTCCATCAATTTGGCTACACTTTGCAAAGTGGTGTTTATATATGGTGCCTAATTACAATCCTTAATACTTTTCTTAGTATGAGTGCTAAAGAAGCACCGTTGGTAGCAGTGGTTTGCAAATGAACAGAAGAATGTTCGTTTTCAGTATGGTTTCCGTATCACACTTCTAGGTTTAAATTTTTTGAAAAACCACTTGTCGCCAAAACCCTAAAATACCTAAAATTTTAAACAAATTTAGTTCAATACTTTACCGTCACGGCGCTATTTCTAAATATATATTTTTACAGTACATCTTCCGTACATTTCAAATCATTCAGGCGTCTTTAAATGACAACATCATACAACAAATTTACATTATTTGTTCTTACTTAATTTTAAGTAGTTTTATATATTTATGGTCTGTATGCTTCTGGCGTCATTCTAACTAGATAACATTTGATGTTACTTACATCATTATAAACCCTAACCTACTTTTTTCTGTATCATTTTGTATATACTGTATGTACCAGCCACTACAAATAACTGCCAAGGTAAAATACATGCAAAAGAATTCGGAATTCTGAACACGCGACAATAGGACGCGAAATTCGGACACGGGATAAAAGGACCCGCGCAACATAAACACGCGGTAAAATAGGGCTGCAGCTAAATTACGATACAGCGAGAAATGGACGTGGCTAAGTTAGAACGTGATATAAAAGGACGCAAGTGATAACTGTTATTTTACATGGGCAGTGGCGGATTTAGGCTTGCTGCCGCCGTAGGCCCTGTCTGATGCGCCGGCCTTTTTGATGGACAAAATTCTATTCCTTTGATTTAATATTATTATTTAAATATAATTTTTATTTTATTGAAATATAATTATTAAACAATACAAACAAATATTTAATAAACTTTAGCGAAATAAATAATAATCATTTTTCTATAATGTATTGCTCAGTTCGTAAATCTCTTCTTTCTGGCTTTCGTCTGTGCAAAAACATCAACTATGTAGTCGTAATCAATTTCTTGAACTAGTTGAGCTTCAATAGACAGTAATGCCAAAGCATTAAGTCTATCTTGGCCCATACTTGCGCGTGAATAAGTTTTTACCCTTTTCAAGGAGGAAAAAAATCTTTCTCCAGAACAGTTCGTAGCGGGAATACTCAAAAAAATACGTAGAGCAATGTCTACATTCGGATAAACATCTCGAAGATTCCGTGAATGCAATACATTGCATATTCCTTGCGCGGAACGTACATCTTCCGTATTTGCTAGGGAATCTTTGAGTTGACAGTGTAAATGAATACATTCATTCCCTAAAGTCTCTTCCAAATCATCAGGATACTTATTAACTAATTTATTTGCAAGATTTTTTAATTCATTAGTATCTTTTTCAGATAAATTATCGAAAAAATTAAAATGTTCGTAAAGCTTTTGATAAGCACTTTTACGTCCGGCCAATTGTACACTTAAAGTATCTAAAATCCGGTAATAAACATTGGTACGAAAATTTTCTAGTCCAGATAAAGGTGTTCTTTCATTCATTCGTAACTCATCTGCCTGAATTTTTCTGGTTTTCTTGCGACAGGTATCATAACGATAATAATCTTGAACTCCAGATAGTACTTTGGCTCTTTCTTCATATTCGGAAAATTGTTTATCCCTCATGTCTTGTAGAAAGAATGCCAAAGAACTATACATTTGTACCACCGAAGATAAATCAGCTTGAGAATCCTGAAGTTTCTTACTCGCACCATTAAAACTATCTAAAATAACATTCCAAACAATGACTAGAATTGCTGTTTCTAGATGCTGTAATTTTCGCTGCAATCCCCTAGTTTCAGATCGCGTGGTCGATTTTTCATCGCTGTTTTGAGCAATAAATTCTAGTGCATTAGTTATTCCAGGCCACTCTTTTTCTAACGCATAACATGCATCATGTCAAGCAGACCAACGAGTTTGAGAAAGACTCTTAAGTCTTAAACTTGTACGCTGTACCAAGATCTCCCAACGATGTGTTGAAACAGTACAAAAATTATAAAGTTCTTGCAAAGTAGAAAAAAAGTCAACTGCTTCGGTTACAGATTCAGCTGCACAAGTTTCTACTAAATTTAAGGAATGAGCAGCACAAGGAACATATTCTGCTAATGGATTAATCGTTTTGATTCGTGACTGCACTCCTGAGTATAAGCCTGACATATTGCTTGTGTTATCATAAGATTGACGACGACAGTTCATTATGCCCAAACCATTATTCTCAAGAGATTTTAACAGAGCATCTTCAATATCTATAGCCTTATGGCCAGTATTTGGTATAAATTCTATAAATCTTTCGACAATTTCACCATTATCACGTACATATCTAATAATTATCGTAAGCTGATCAACATGAGCAATATCAGGCGTAGAATCCACAATTACACCAAAATACTTAGCAGATTGTACTTCCCTAGAAATGTGTTGCAATACTTTATTTTGAATTAATAATATGATTTCTTCATAGATTGTTTTAGATAAATACGAGGTTTTTCCACTGCCATGGTGCGCATACAATTTTAAATGTTCTGATAAAAACGGGTCAAAGTCAGCAAGAAGCTCGACTGAACCTAAAAAATTTCCATTATGGAGATCTCCAATTCGTTCTGAATGTCCTCTAAATGGCAGCCCTCTTATTGCGAGGGATTTAATAATCGCAATTACTCGATACAAAACTTTTTTCCAGTACAAAATTTCTTCATCGAGCTGCTTCATTAGACGTCGATCAACACGACCTTGAACGACTGCTCGAGCTTTGAAATGGCTAACGTTAGAGTTTTGTGAAAATCAGAATTTTCATGACCTTCAATGCGCGCTTTTGAGTTTTTCCAATCGCGAAACTCTTCACCAGTGAAAGCGTTCATTTTACCACTTCTACCAAATAGTAAACATGGAACACAAAATACAGATCCTTTAGTTTCTGAATAAATTAGCCATTCACGACGTTGAATTTCTCCGTTTTTCAAAGTACGTTGGAATAAACTTTTAGAGCAAAACCTCGTTTTATCATCATAAACATTTCTGGAATTTTCTAAATCCGTAACATTATTTTGTGGTATACCGTTCTTAGTTATAAAATCTCGTGTTTCTTCATTTAAATTCCATAGAAAAGGATCACTACTTAATAATATAATATTAGTTGTTGACTGTGTTTCTACAGCATCTTGCGATGAAGAAAAATTTACAGGCGTTTCGTTTGTATCTGTATCTTTCAATAAAGAAGGATTTGATTTTATTTCTTCGGTATCTTGTGCTGAAGTATTGTCTAATTCTACCTCATTCTGATTTTATCTTGTCCGCCTAGTATTCGACAGTATTCCTAAGCAATAAAGTGTCGTTGCACGAAGGCATTTGATATTGTTTGAGGTTACGCTTTTGGCAAGTGTTCCTTATTGTTTTATATCTGACAACTACTTACTATGTTTACAGTGTAAGGCCATTTTAACTACAACGTTAGAAAAAGCAAATCCTGTTTTGACAACGGAACATAATCATGCAACGAACGAGGAAGAAGTTAAAATGGCAAAATGCGTAGAACAGATGAAGAAAAGAGCTGAAGACACTTTGGTGAAACCTGTGCAAATATACGCTGAATGTATGTTAGCCTTAGACAATTCTACACGCACAGTAATGCCTTCCGAGGAGTCGGCCAAGAGAACCTTAAGGAATCATAAGGTAAAGAACATTCCTGGAACTACAAACTCGTTAGAAGAGCTGATTATTGAAGGTATAGTACTAGAAATGGCTTTTATTTTAATTTTTTGTTCACGTATTCCTACTTCAGTAAACCAAAACTGTTAATCAGAACAATTTAAACTTTGGATAATTATTTTTAAATGATATTAAAGGATTACAGTGACGATCTAGAAAATAGTTTTGATCCGATTGCTCTAGCTCGCCTCTAACGTTTTTTCAAACAGTTTATAGTTTACTTTGCTTCAGGGAGCTGGTGTACTACCGGAGAACCGGAGAATGAAAGGTTTTTGCTATACGACAATGGACCTAAAGCAGACGAACGTATGATTATATTTGCCGCAGACGATTGCCTTACAGACCTCGCTAATACAACAATTTGGTATTTAGATGGTAATTTTGCCATAGCGCCTTTACTATTTATGCAACTTTATGTGCTACGCGTAAAAGTGCAAGGCGTGTTCGTAACGGCTGCGTATTCTTTATTACAAAGAAAAACACAGTCTACGTACGAAACAATGTTACGCACAATAATACAGCAATGCGAAGAGAGAAATATATTCCCCGATCCAACGCACATAAAGATGGATTTTGAAAAAAGTGCGATTCAGGCTGCAAAGGCAGTCTTTGGTGACCAACTGAACATACGTGGTTGTTTTTATCACTTGTGCCAGAGTACGCATCGAAAAACCCAGAACCTGGGTCTTCAGCAAAGATATAGAGAGGACGAAGATTTGGGAGTATTCTGCGGGATGATGGACGGTTTGGCCTTCCTACCACCTGAAGATGTTCCTAGGGGTATGATATACCTCAAAGGAATTGTTCCCGCTGGAGCTGAAGGACTTTGTGATTACTTTGACAATACATACGTTTCTGGCACTTATAGAAGAGTGGGAAATAAGAACGATGTAATACGTTTACGCAACATTCCTCCAGTCTTTCCTCCTGAAACCTGGAATGTTCATCAAACAACATTAGAAGAGCGTACTAATAACCAGACTGAAGGTTGAAACAATCGTTTTTCTAACTTGGTGGGTCAAAAGCATCCCATTGTCTGGGTATTAATCAATAAAATGCGGCAGGAACTTGCCGCTGACAGAACAAAGCTTCAACAACAACAAATTGGAAGGCGTCCTACAAAGAAAAAAAGGACAGTTTATGAAACACTGCAAATGCGTTTAAAAGGTCTCTGTGAGGATTATGTAGCAGGTACCAGAAACCTAGAAAATTTTTTTAGTGCCATTAGTCATAATATAAGATCTGTAGAAACTTTGTAAATAATATTGTAATACATATTACAATGTATAATACCAATACCTATAACATTAAATAATAAAAATTTTTTATCTTAATTTTTTTAATCTGCTTGTAAACGTTCTTTTGTTCAAAATATCTTCTGTGTTTTTGACGTTTCGTGGGAGCTTGTTTTAATGAAATTATTATGAACAACACATAAAGAAGCTGCGTCTTTGTTTGCCTTTTTATGTGGTGCTATGACAGTTACTTTGTTATTTCTCACCACGTCAAATACCTTTTATCATTAAATCATTATATTTACTCGACATATGTATGGAAAAAGGAAATATTAACGAATTTGAATTTAAATTTTTGAGACACTCGTAAATGGGTCTGAGTTTGCGGGGTATTTTTTCAGTGGGGTATTTTTTCCTGGGGAATTTTTTCATGGGGTTTGTTTGCCGGGGTAATTTTTCATGGGGTATTTTTTTCGCCGGCCAAATATATCATATCATAAATTTTCATTTTTTTCGATTTATAAATTAGATATGGAATAAAAAAGATTCATTTTGAATAAAAAAAATATTTTTATAGACTAAAAAGTATTTTCATTTCAAATGAATAATAAATATTAATTTATACATGTTAATTCACCATATTTTTATATAACACCGAAAACAAAATGAAAAACCATTGAGTAATTTTGAAAGCTTTTTATATGTAAAAGTAATCTCACTAAAGATACAAAATGTAAAAAGAAATTTAGTATTTCTCAAAAAAAGCTTATCAATTTAATTATTTCTTTTTAATAACATTATTCAATAAAGACTATAATTGTTTTATCAAAATATTAATATTGTACCCACAAATAAAAAAGTCAATTAAAAAATGAATTACATTCTATTTCATAAAAAATTTTCTGTAATTCATGAAAAAGAATCAGAAACAATTTTTAAAATAAATTGTCGTTACATTTTTTCGGGTTTAAAATTTTGGCGTTATAAAAAATTTGCCGCCCTCCAAATCGTGCCGCCCTAGGCCCGGGCCTAGGCGGAAATCCAGCACTGTACATGGGCATTAATCAAAATTTCAGATTCGCAAATACATAACTGTTTCTTATTCCTCTACCTAATGGCGCATTTTTTTCCTATTTTGTAATCAATTTTTTTAGAATATCAGCAGTTAACCAAACTACACCAGATGTAAACTTTAAAAAGTTGGTATAGAAGCTATTAGAACACCCAAAGAAATAAAGCATACATTAAATTAATTTCAACAAGATATCCCATTATTAATTAGAGTAAACTAATGAGCGTAATTTGCTAAACATTAAACATGCATTTAAATTCAAAAATTTCTCATAAAGGAGGAATTACTAATTCTTAAATATGCCAACTATTCGTTGTCACTCTAAGCTAGTACGATTTAGGGAAGTTATTAGAATATCTAAAAGTTTAATTTTCGCGTTATTTATTTTAAGATTAAAATTTCCCTGCGCCATTTTACTGCAGCGTCCCCTTATCATGGGCATGCTTTTTCCGCCCGTCCTTACATTAGCATCCAAGTGTCGCACATCCAAATTTCCGCGTCCTTTTGTCGCGACACCATCAAGGTGACGTTTTTGAAACAGAAATATAAAACTCATCACCCAGGGTTTTTTTATGGTGGGCGTATCTTAAAGGTTCACTCGTGTACCTTTTTATCCAGTGAACCTAATAATAACAAAATTAGTTGTAAACAAATTCAAAGAATCTAACAAAAATATGAATGATTATGTAGAAAATTAAAGGACGTTCCATATTATGTATTACGCGATTTGAAATTCTTGGGGCATGGTTTTGTAGGTGGATATATGAGTGAACCTTGAAAGTACATCTTCTGTCAATCGATGTTTAATGTGTTTTATAGTTTTGCCACACGACCCTTGACGGTTATCTTGGGTTTGTGGTTTTCCTTGAGATGACACGGGTTTATATAATTTAGCGATAAAGCTAGCGTCCCAGAGAAGGTAAACTGTGTAAATTGTGTTAAACTCTCATTTTTCATCCTTGGAGAGATAACTACCTGAAAAGGTTAACAAGATGGTATTTCTTCATATGTAGGGAAAGAATTATTATTTAGTTGAGATCACATTTTTGTTTTATTTTAAGAGGATAATTTTTTATATTGCATTTTGGGTTTGTTTTTTGAGATTAAGATCAGACGATAACATCTAAGTTTGCTCTAAAGTGCTCATAATGTATGAAACAAGTTTACATCGTTTGTTATTTCTCATTGCTAACATGTAGGTCTAGTAGTACACCCCATTCTTAGTGCGGATAACTTGGTGCCGCCAACTAGGCATGGGTTCTACTCGGTGCAAAACCTACTCGGTGCAAAGGTACTAGGGTACAGAGCCAAATTGGTAAAGTGCTGAGCAATAGAGCAATTTTTCGTATTTTCGCAAATGTGCAAGTAACAACTCTAAATTACTTCTAATTCTTCACAAAATGGAAGAAATAGAGAACAACAATTCGAATAACTTGAAAATAGCTTTCAAGAATGTTTAGGTTTGAAGTGAGTTATATTATGTGTTGTACTTGTATGTATTTAATATCTATACACCTGTTTAAAAAGTTTGAAATTGGCTTAAAACAATCTCAGTGTGCAAAATTCAGGCTATTCGTAAATTTTTATGCGTCTAAAAAACAACCTACACTTCATTGATGTTATACTTGTTTATACAACAAAATCGGATTCGGATTGTAAGAAAAAGGTTTATTTATTTGCCATTAAAGTAATCAGCTTTTACTTAACTCACATTTTCTAATCTTCTCGTGACGAGTTTCATACCTAGACAAGTGTGGTTTGTGGCAAGATGACGATGCCCAGTTGACAGCAGGAAAGCGTCTGGTTCTTTAACCTACCTATTGTAATAGTTCGCACGTTGGGCCCCATTTTGTAATTGTTCCTTTTGTTCGACCTACTGTTGAGGGCTATTTTGTAATGGGCCTCACGTTGGAGATTGTTCTGTAACCTGCGATTATTACCTTGCTTGCATACACCTGGCTACAAAGAAGAACATTTGGGTTCTTCTTCAATCTTTTGTAATTTCAAAATTATTGAGTAAGAATTTTATATTGCTTTTTATGAAAATGTGAAATGGTTCAACGTTAACTAAGTGATTTTAATTTATAAAGATAACATTCATTAACTAAACTTTACTTTTATTGTTATCACATTTCTGTTCGTGTAAATGAACTTCAATAATTACTCAACAAATTTATTTTTCCTTTTATCGAGATGGAGCTTAATAATGTGATAAATGGTTATTGTTATCATTCATCAAAATTATCATCAATCTGAGGTTATTAATTACCTGTACTTTGCAATTAATTGAACTTGCTTTCTTCAGTATTTATACACGCAGTGTTTGTATAAGCTTTTAATATTTGTAACGGTCAATAATAAAAATGAATCAAAAGTGATAATATTTAATTACGTCAAATCCTAAATTCCGACTGTTTTGTTTACAGTATCATATATAAAACTCAAACCTATAATGTAAAACAATATTCTTAAAACTAACATATAACAGCAAAATCTTTATCAGAATTAAAATATTGTTTTTCGTTTAATTTTGATATTCAAATTTAGTTTTTAGAAAATGCAACACATAAATGTTTTATTTATTCACACAATCAAAAGGTTCTTACTAGTTATTTTCGTTGACAGCGGATGATGTAACTCGGCGTTTCTTGTATCGGTGAAGAGGCCTCGTTTAGGATGATGGCTGATCCTCCGATGATGTCACTTTGCCATCATTCTGGAACCGTTCTCCTTTGTTCTCCTTGTCTTTTCTTATACCTTTGTTATGGATGAATACACTTCTAAATTTCTTCCCACAAGTTAATGATTTTTTTTTAAATAATTGCTGGATATATTTACACTATCCAATTTTTACTTAATTGTGCAGTTTTAACTACAAGTAGCTTGTGCAACAAAATGCAAGCGAGCCACAAACAGCTATGCTTTTAATCATCAATGTTTTTGTTTATTACATTTTCTATATTAATCTATTAACTAAGTTATTGTACATTTATCACTCGCTATCAAAACATCAACTTGGAATGCTTTCAATACGCACTTAAAACGCTATTGTAAACTATTACGCAATCTTTTTATTATCGCCAACTTGATAACATTTGCACTTTTAATTCTTTTTAGCTTTTCTTCGCATTAGTAAGGAAAATATTACTTATATTTCTTTATTACCATATCAACTGAATTTTCGTTTTAATTTTATAATTTAAATTGCAGCATAACTTAAGCAGTAGTTATCGCTTTTCAACCGTTTGGTTACTTTCAATTCAACCAACTCTAATCGCTTACTTAGGACGACTCCTTTTAATCGCTTACTTCATACGACTGACTAACAAATACGCATCATTATAATAGCGTTTCTACTTGCTTCCTTTTACAAAACAGTCATACCCGCAAATTACCGCGAATATTTAAAAGCTTTCCACTTTACTATGCAAATACTCATCGAAACAAGATCAAGCTTTTTATCTTAATATTAATTATGTTCAAATACAAATAACCAATAACCATTAATGTCATATAACGGCGCGAAATTTGAATTTCCAATGGCTCCATTACACTATTTAGGTCAAATTGACATATTTTGGGTGTTCCTTTGTGTGTGTTGGTAACTCAACTGTCGATCTTTATCCACAATTCCTAAATAGTAACCTCTTTCAGTTGGTTTAGATCATATTCCATATTTTTACCGTTTCCATTTTATTGATAATCTAAATTAGGAAGACAGTCTTCGTTTTGCGCATTATCCCTCTATCCATCCTCCTAAGTGTTCCTGAGTGCTTTAGCACGATAGGCCTTATTTAGCCTGTTCAGGTCCACAACCATAAAAAAAAAAAAACTTTCTGCTTGTAAATTCACTTATTTCTTTTATTCTGTAAAATTCATTACTTTTTCTATGGGGTGTCTCAGAAAGCAGAAGCCATGGTAATAGCGATAATACAAACGAAATCGCCCACAAGACGACACTGTTTCAGATAAGGCAGATTATTGTAAGACTACAATCGTTAATAAACCGGAAAGCCAACTTTTAGATTGTGTAAAGAATGATATGTGAGGTGTCAGTAATCTATCCCCAACCATGTGATCAGTTCTCTAGGTTAAATGTGATTTATAAGGTACAAGATGCAGGTTGTCTAGATAGAAAAATCTCCTAATCTGGAAGAAGAAGCGTAGTAGGGCAACTCATGTCTTCAAAAATGAAGTATTATTATGTCAAAGGATATCTTGCTAGAATTCGACACCAATCAGACTAAGCGAGTTTTTTGTCATCTAGGGATTGACCGGACATACGGATAGAATGGAGGTTTGATAAGTTCTTTAGAAAAGTCGACATTTCTGGATTCTGATAGGTGCTAAACACAACCTGAATAGTTGTGAATTAGAATCTTGATGGAAAAGAGTAGAACGTTTGTATGAGGAGGAATAATGCAGTTACCGTGACCTGAAAGATTCCTGTACTAATTTTGAATATCTTAAAGGAATGTCCATCGTTTACGGCATAGATATTTCGATTGGATAAAAAATCTACGGTCTTTGCAAGGAGCTTTTGGGGTGACTATAGGCTGAAAACTGATTAAGAAATGTACCAGATATGGGTGGCATAAGTAAGAATCTTTGAATCTATCTTGTCGAATGCCATAATGCCTGTCATTCAGTATCTAGATATTGTCCAGGTATTTCGTGAGGTAAGAGTTGATCCACTTCTTCATAGTCATAGCATTGAAAGCAGAGATACAGATCTGTAGTTAGCCTCTTGGGTGCCTTTTTGGATATCGCTGCATCGTATAAATTTCCAATGAAGTGATAGGACGCTATTATCGTACGTAGTTTTAGAAAAACTGTTACGAATGGGGGCTAATTTAAGAGCAAACGTTTCAAAGACAATAGATAGTATACCATTAGGATCAGTAACCTTCTTCAGCACAAAACAAATAAGATCTTCCTGAATGTTTTGAGATTAAACGTAACTCTTTCGGTATTGTTTGTAGAGGAACATTGAGAGATGTATTACGTGTCGAATTAGCGAAAAATTGTTTGGTAAATAGATCTGCTTGAAGATGAATATTGTTTCTTTATCAGTCACTAAAGAGTGGAAAGCTCTCTTGGAAAAGTTTTGATTGATGAGTTTGGCAACAGACCAGAATGTTTACTACTGTGTTGAGAAAGAAGAAATCTGTCGTTGCAACAACTGAAGACATCCTTGGCTTCCTGGCAGTGTGCAGCATTTCCAAAGCCGTGCTGAAACCAGATAATTTAGGATAACATGGCCATTAGATAACACAATAATTATGTCTAGATAAAACTTTAAAGGTTTATTACATGCTTTTAATTGTTACAACATAAAATCTTCAAGGTGAAGACGATGAGGTGATTGTATTAAAACCTCGTGTGATGTGTGTGTTGATAAAGATTTTAGATGAAATTGTTGTCTTTTATTCAGTCTGAAAAGTGTTTAAAGTTTGTGTATGTGATTATGTCTGTCATAAACATGAAGTGTGTGTTGTGTGGGTGTGTGTGTGTGTGTGATGTGTGTGGGTGTGTGTGTGTGTAGTGTGTGTGTAGTTTGGTGTCGTGTGGTGTGATAGTTGTGTGTGTTGTGGTGTAGCTGTGTGTGTGTGTTATGTAGTGTGTTTGTGGTCGTGGTGGTGGGTGTGGGTGTTGGGTTGGTGTGTGTGGGTAATGTGTGGGTGTGGATGTGGGGTGTGTGTGCTGTTTGTGGAGTGTGTTTGGTGTGTGGTGGGTGTGGTGTTTGTTTGTGCATAGTGTGAGTGTGTGTGTGTGTGTGGGTGTGGGTGTGGGTGTGGGTGTGGTGTGTGGTGTGGGTGTGGGTGTGGGTGTGTGGTGTGGTGTGGGTTGTGGGTGTGGGTGTGGGTGTGGGTGTGTGTGGGTGTGGTTTGTGGTGTGGTGTGGTGTGGTGTGTGGTTGTGGGTGTGTTTGGGTGTGGGTGTGGGTGTGGGTGTGGTGTGTTGTGTGGGTATGGTGTGGGTGTGTGTGTGTGGTGGGTGGTTGGGTTGGTGGGTGTGTGGGTTGTGTGTGTGTGTGGTGTCTGTGTGTCTGTGTGTGTGTGTGTTTGTGGGTGTGGATGTGGTGTGTTTGTGGGTGTGGGTGTGGGTGTGGGTGTGGGTGTTTGTGGGTGTGGGTGGGTGTGTGTGTGTGGGTGTGGGTGTGGGTGTGTGTTTGTGGGTGTGGGTGTGGTGTGTGTGTGTGGGTGTGGGTGTGGGTGTGGGTGTGGGTGTGTGTGGGTGTGGTGTGTGTGTTGTGTGTGTGTGTGTGTGGTAAGGATAAAGTGGTGCCCATAAATACTGCACAACTTTATACCAGTTTGGCAAATAACTTGAGGAGACGTATGATACCACTGCGTGTTCTCCTGGTGCAAGTGATGCAATTACTCAAGTTGAATGAATGTACATATACAAATTTATTAGCGAGTGTTAAAGTTCTTGAGCCAAAAAATTGGCCAAAATCAAAATCAAACTTAGGTCCTACATAATTGCTGCAGCAATTCCGATATCTACAAACGTACTTACCAGTTAATATTTAAACTGTGCACGTGTAGGTATGTATTCATTTTTTACTGTTTGGGCGTTCAGCCGATGATGCAGCTAGCCGCAAAAGTGTTCACAAAATGGATAAAAAATATGAGCTAATGTGGAATTTGTAATTAAATAAATATGATTTTCATTTAATTTTTATTTAAGTAATAAACTATATATAAAGATTTAAAGGGTAACGCGTTTCGGTTAGGGCTGAATCCAAATAATGTTTTAAATAAAGACACGTTCGGATACTAGCAACTCCCCCCTTTCGCTAAGAAAAATGATTTTGTTGAATCTGGCATAGCCAGTTCCGGTTCATTCGACCGCCGGATGTTGTTGACGAATGTTTATATTTGTTATAATTGGGGTATATTTTCGACTCAGGGCCGGCGATGTGCCGATCCCATCGGTGCCCTGAACTGAGCGGTAAATTTTACGGGCGGCATTTTGACTGTCCGAATGCATATTTTTGAGGCATACTTTATTTAGAAAAAAACGCTTGCCCACAAATTTCCTTAAACTTAAAAAAATACATAGATATACTTTGAAAATGTAAACACATTAATATATTTAAAAATTAATTTATTTAAAATTTAAAAAAATTATATTAAGTTTATTAAATTAAATTTCTCTGTCATAAACACCCGAATAATTTTAATAGACAAGAAGAAAATCTCCGTTTAAATAGGTTTTGGCATCTTATAATTAAAAAAGAGCATAATGATACGCCTTGATTTTAATTTGTTTTCAACTTTTGGTATGTCTAGGTTTTTTGCTGTGTTTTTCCTAGACCTTGAAGCAAATGCTTTACCAATTATATGTTAAATTTCCACAGCACTATAATTTAACATAAGTAGTTGAAATTAAATTGAAATTAAAAATTACAAAGAACGTTCTGCATTGTGCTTTTCATTGTTAATAACACTTCCAATTATTGATAAAGATATCTCTTTGTTAGATTTAACTGGGTTATTTTTTGATGTAATGTTTGGATTTGTGAATGCTTCTATCATTTTAAAATTGAAGTTTTTCACAACTTTACACTTACATCATAACTCGATTAAATTTTGTTAAATGTGTTTTTTGGCTGGCAAATTTCATTGTTAGCTTTCGTCGTAGAGAGTGTTCTGGTTTGTCATCTTTGAGGCAGTTTAACAATATTTAATTTTAATGACCTAGTTATTCTTTACTACAATTTTATAGTTGGCTTATATGTTTCTCAAACTGTTATATTAATAGCAGGCTTATGTTTATGTTTGAATTTTTCACATTTGACAAAATTGTTTACTACATCTTTAACAATTTTTAACAAACATTACTACTGACGAAGATAACTGTAAGTGTTATCGAAACGTTTAGATTGTATAATTTAAAGTACACCATTAAAAAATCCCAAAAAAGATAAGTATTTTATAGATATACTTTGGTTACATGGCAGTTAGAAAATAACTGACTTACATAGAATGCACGTCGGACATTTTTGGTCCAATGTAATAAAAAAAAACAAGATAAAAGGTGTTTATAAAGCTTATGTTATAGGTCCAAATTAGAATTTCATTTCATTCAGTAGTGGGTGATGCATGTTCAATTACCATTCTATTACTAAAGTGCCAACTGTTGTATTATGTACTATTCAAGAAACATATTATTTCGTTATTGTAAAAATCTGTTCTGTAGACCTTTTAAAAACGCAACAGACCAACAGAACTTATATTCTTATACGTCTGTCGATTCCTGAAAATCTGACGATAAGGATTATCCCGCGCGCAGGATTTTACCTGTTTCGACATGTTTTTCCTGCCCTTAGGTATTATAAAAGCAAAGAGAAGACGTTTGCTGTATTTATGCAGTTACTGTGTTCTAGAAAAGTTTTTAAGATGAATTGCTATAATTATTTTATATGTAGTTTTTTCGAATCAATTCACACGAGCTAAGAGTTTACGGGTGGTTCTAAAAGGCATTTCCAAATATTGACTTGATAAACTCCAATCTTCCTATTTTTTTTTAATTTTTCTGGATGAAGACTATTTTTCTATTTTGAGGATTTTTTTACACTTTCATCAAAATTTGAAATTTGAAGTAGCAAATTCTTCGTTTACGGAAGTAGAAGTTTTTTTATTTGCAATGTGTATTGATTGATAAGTGAATTTTGATCTAAAAATATTATTGACGACGTTAGATCCGCGCACACGTAATTTAATTTCAAAAAATATTCGAAATCATGGATACAGTGTAAAGTTTCAGTGTTTTTCTTTATGGTACGTACTCATTGAAACTCAATTGTGACCATACTCTTATCTTCTGTCTTTAAAATGCGAAATGAAGTAACAGTCACGTAATTTAGATACTGACTTTAACGGTATTTACGGTGATTGAGCATTAAAATATCTTGTTAGTAATTTTTTACATATTTTTGAATTTCAGATGTACGCAAAAAGCAATCTGGGTGCTCAGCACAAAAAAAAGGCTCGAAAAGCAATCGCTGGGCGTTTACTGAACTAAGAAAAAAGAGGCTGACAACCCAGATTTGTCCCAAGCTGAAGCATCTTTTCGGTAAAAAAGAAACTACCTAAACCATTAAAGGACTATAAGTATCCAGTTGATAACATCGGTCGAAAATTCAGTGCCCATTATTACACAAAAACAATGAAAAATGGAGAAAAAGTACTGCGCAACTGGTTTGTCCATCCTATTATAAGAAACTGTATGTATTGTCCTTGGTGTAACATTTTTAGTTGCTCTGTTCTCTTTCCACTGAAGAATTTATACGTTGGAGACACCTAAGTGACACTTTAAAAGAACATGAGTCATCAAAAAATCACATTTAATGCTAACTCTGTTACATTCATTTTGGTCAGCCATTGCAATTTTCTAAAGCCATGGGCAATGGGTCACAAAGGCTTATTTTTTGCAGAGACAAATTATTGGTATGAGGTGCTTCTACGTATTTGGTCAACTATGAAAATACTTACTCACAATTGTTTAGCAATTAGGGGTTATCAGTGACAAACTTTATGATTTTAAAATGGATTTTTTTACAAATCAGTCAACTACTAGCTCAGTTTGATCCGATAATGGAAGAGCATGTTCGCAGATTGCTTAAAAACAGGAAGCCAAAGTTCAATATCTTGGAAAAGGTAACCAAAACGAAGTGATTAATATTTTACGAGTATATTCACATCTTAAATCAGATACTATTGACGAAATTAAGCAATCAAAATAATATTCCATTGTTTTAGATTGTACTCCTTAAGTTAGTAAAATAGAGCAAATGACACTTTTAGTTTGGCATGTGTCTGTTGACGAATCTAACCTCAATGATACTATCATTAAGATTAATGAAAGCTTTTTAGGTTTTCTTCTAGTTGAGAGATCGACAGGACAAAAACGTTCAAATGCAAAAATTGAAAAACTTGCAAAATTTGCAGGATATGAAAAGCCAAGCTGACGACAACGGGGCCAATATGAGAGGTGATAAATCATGGGGTACAATCTAGAATAAGGGCGATGAATCCAAGAGCATTCTGCTTGCCATGTACTAGCCACTCATTAAATTTGGAGTCAACAATATGGGAAAGGCGTCCATTGAAGCCGCAATTTTTTTAATACACTTCAACAAATTTACTTGTTTTTTTTTGCGTCAACCTTTAGAGGGCCATATTATTAAAATATATTAAAGGACTAACTCTAAAACCACTGAGTAGGTAATACTCGCTGGTAAAGTCAAGTAGAAGCTCTAAAACCCTTAAGGTATCTATTGAGAGGTATTTACGATGCTTTATTTAGTATTTATGACGATACTGAAATTGAGACTTCGATAAGAGATTAGGGTTCAGGCCTACTGCACAATATTAAACAATTTAAGTTTAATGTTGCATTCTAATTTGGTATACAATCTTAAATTGTATTAATCCGATCAGCAAGCTACCACAGACCAAAGACTATGATTTATCATTTGTTATCGAGCTAAGAAAAATTGTACAATTGTTTTCAAGGATCTTCGTTCGGGTGAGATTTGTAATAAAATGATCTGTGATGCCAAGGAACTCGTCGACGTTATTGACATTCCAGCTGATTTCGAGTTAACACAACCTCCTCACAGAGTCGACGAAAAACTGTTAACTTGCCTTTATTATGAAGCGAGCGATGATCCGGTCGTGGTTCCCAAATTAAAATTTAAAATAGTGTTTCATTTTTTTACAATAGATCAAGCCATTAATGCTTTAGAATCCAGACTTGATTTGATGAATACCTACAGCAACCATTTATAGTTTTTGTTCGCCATACATGTACGTCTAGATGTGAACCCACTTGGGCTAGTACATGAAATAGAATCCGTTTTAGGGTTTGTAAATGCAAAACAAAATTCAATTGAAACATTAAAACATACCACTATCTTAAATGTTGCTCCTAACCTCAGCATTGCCTTAAGAATCCTGTTGAGCTTACAGTAAGTGTAACAAGTGGAGAAAGGAGCTTTTCCAAATTGAAAATAATCACCCAAGGTCTGCTAAACGGTTTGGCTTATAAGCTATAGAACATGAATGAGCAAGAGAAAATTAAGCTTAAAAATATTATTCAGAAGTTTGCTGAATAAAAAGTAAGAAAAAAACACTTTTAGCTTTTTACACGGTTTTGTTATTTTTTACAGTATGTATTATTGTAATTAATTTGTAATATAATATATGTTACGTTGTTTAACAGACATATGCTACCTACTCAATGTACGTACTATTATGATTACTGTTCGTGTTCAATGTAAACAATGCTCAGAACCTAAATATTCAAAATTTAGGTTTTTTTAATAACTGTGATCCTGAACAGGTTAAATTTAGCCTACCGTGCTAAAGCACTCAGGAACACTTAGTAGGATGGCTGGGGGATATTGCATTGCCAAGAGATGCCTATGAACGGCTACTTTGAATGTGAGGAAAACAGTAAGTAGAGAGATCATTCCAGAGTTTAATATCGATAATACAAAGAATGAACTGAAACGATTCTTCTGTGCTCAAGGGAGTGTATATCAGACGTTGAGGACGGCTCATTTCTAAACCTAATCGCTTTTTTTTTATTACGACCAACGATATCGAGAGCGTATTGGGGAGCACCAACATAGAGGTGAGAACCATATTCTAGATTAGTTCGAATTTGGCCTTATACAGCAGAAGGAGATGTCGGGAGGTAAAGTACTGCTTAGATCTGTACAAAAAAACTATTTTACTAGAGTAGCTACTTTGGTTGCTGACAGAAGTTGATCAACCCATGGTAGATTTGAAGATACAATCATTTCCAACATAGTAATGGAGTCTGAAAACTTAAGATCTGAGCCACTCGTACTTACAATAGGAATTGATCGATCTTTTTCGGGGGACACAAGGCAACACTGAGTGTTCTTAACATTAAATTTGACTAGATTATTACTTCTCCATCCACTACGACACGTATTCGGTTTCTATCAAGCAAACTCAGTTGATGAGCATATCATTTAACCCAAACGAAATGAGTTTGGAAAGTAAAGACTTATTCCAAATTGGTCAAATGCTTTTGATATATCTAAAGCGACTACAACTGTTTCACCGGATTGTTCTAATGTATTGCTCCAAACTTGAGTCATATTAAAGAAGATCACCTGTTGATTGATTCTGCCTAAAACTATATTGGTTATCACTATGGAGTTTGTTAGTTTCGAAGAAAGAAGGCAGTTGTTGACTGATCGTTTTTTCAATGATTTTAGATAAAATGGAAGTGATGGCAATTGGTCGGTAGTTGGAGGGATCGGTCTTATTGTCTGTTTTGGAAATTGATTGAACATTTGCTTACTTGAATGATGAGGATAATTCCCCAGTAGACATAGAAATCTCACTGAGCTTAGATAGGACTGGTACTGGGTCGGAGGAACATTTCTTTAAGACTATAGCTGGGATACCGTCTGGGCCAGTCGCCTTATTGAAAGCTAGCTCACTCATGATCTATTCTAGGAGGTTATATCGAAAATGGTTTTGGCTTCATAGCGTATGAAGGAGAGTTGATTAGGGGCACATATTTTCCAGAATCATTTAAAACACGAGTTTGATGCAAATATATCTACAAAAAGATTGGCTTTTTCTACAGAATCAGCAACTACAGATCCATCAAAGGATGTCATGGGGGGAACTGAAGATGTACCAAACTTTTTACGGACGGCTTTAGCTCAAAATTTAGCTAGTTCATTGCATTTTCGTTGTTCAAACAACTTTTTAGCTTTAGTGATAAACATTTTGCAGGTATTTCTAGCACTACATGCTCTGCATGACTCTCGGCCGTTTTATTATTAGGTTTATTATTCAAAGATATTGCATCAGCACAAGCCTTGTGAACCAGAGTTGGGAATGAGAATGACCTACACGATTTCGTTTTTTTGGGAATGTATAACTCCATGCCCATCGGAATGACTTCATATACTCAAAGAGCAATGTCCGAAGATGACGACGACTTAAAACAATATTCTTGTTATGAAAAGGTTCAAAGCAGTCCTATAAATCACTCCATTTAGCTTCTATCGGTGTTGCGAACAACAGAGGAATTAGGGACAGTTCATATTATTTTTATGAAACAATGGTCAGATAAACCTAGTGTGAAAACTGAAGATTTATAAAAAAGTGGGTTTGATGTAAGAAAAAGATCTAGAAGATGTAGGGTATGGTTAGTTTTATCGGGGATTCTTGTGGGTTCAGGATTAGTAGTAGATGAAAATTGAAGCAAATTAGAGTTATGAGGATTGAAATCTCTCAGAATTAAGATATCGCAAGATGAAAACTGATACACAAGTTAGTCAACTTTCAAACTAAAGTAATCAAAGAAGTCTTTAAAGTTACTGTCGTTATGAGACCTATAAATCCAACAGTAGAATTTTACAAATTTAGGACCAGAATGTTTCAATCAAATCACGTCAAATTATTTATTCTCCAAAGAAGCCACTTGCAAGCTATGTTGTCCTTGAGGTAGGCACATTCGCCTCCTTTATCTTATACTTGGCATCCTTTCTTTTTAATATAAAAGTTGTTGAAACTTTTCATTCTATGGCGATTTCTATTGCGGGGGTGGGGGAATGACATGTTGCACCGGGCGGCAAAACTGCTAGCGCCGGCCCTGTTTGTTCAATAATTTTAATTGTAATTTTTTCCTGAATGTTGTATTAAAATATGCAAATTAAAAGAATGTATAAAAAACACGTTTCATACGACCCTTAGAAAACCCATAGCTAGGCGTTTGTTTTCTAAACTGGACTCGTGCCATAAAAATGTGTCATATGAAACTTGTTTTTTAATATACTATTACTATTGTTTATACATTTATAAACAATGTATAAACATATATAAACAACGCTATTATGTATTTAAACATCGCTATCGCTATGTAATAGCATAGCTTTCATTACAGTGCTGTCAGTTTGTAAATCGCTGATTCCTTTCGCTGCTAATTTCATTGACCGTATTTACATAAACTAACCACACTTTAGCTTTCAATTTGTAGATTTGTACTGCGTTTTAATAAATTTATTTATTTTGTTTAGTTTTGATCTTCTATTAAATGTACTGTATAAATAGATTAGTTATATGATACTATAAAATACTTTTTACAGAAAATAATGTCTATTCCGAATATAGTAAATAATGTAATACAACCTACAAATATCGTCTTTAATCAAGTACCTGTTCCTCATGGGATAATGACAAATATAACATCAACAAATGGTATTCCTATAAGGACAGCACTTGCTCATGGACCGGTACCCATTGAGCAAATGACTGAGACGAAAGCGGGAATTATTGTCCAAGGAATACCAATTGTTGGTGTATCTAACATTCCTGTTCAAACAATTAATCCCGCTAGACTATTACACTCAAACACAAATTCTTTTGAAAACATATCAGTGAGTTTGTCTTCTTTCTTATCTCCATGATCTAATTTACATATATGTTCTAGCAATTACTTACAAGAAATAAATTAAATGAATTAGTGAAGTTCACTGATCCTTACTTACTCTTAGAAGAAGATGTTGAAGAGGCTTTATTAGTATATACAGACGATTTAGTAAAACAAATATATGAAGGAGCTATAACTATTGCCAAACATCGTCACTTTAACACAATTGACGTTAAAGACGTTCAGCAATTTTTAGGTATTCAGTAAGATCGTTTGTTAAGTTTTAATTTTATAATATACATTTTTAATAGGGCGTAATTATGGTATTTGGGCTCCTGGTTTTGGTACAGATGAGCTCCGACCTTACAAGAGGAAGCTACGGTCTGAATCTCATAAACAACGACTTGCACTTATTCGTAAAGCGTAAAAGGGTGTCATTTATGTAGACATTATTTAATATGTTCTATTTAAGGGAAATTTGTTGTTATTCTCATATGTAGTTCTGCATGATTTTTTTTAGGTGATGTTATAAATTTATAATTTGAGTAAGCTGAGGTCTTCTTATATAAGCAAATTTTATTTTGTAAATGTGTTTGGGGGGTATGACGAGCTTTAAGAAATATTTTTATATTACATGCTCTGTATATACATGTGTTTTTTGTAAACTTTTTTATGTTAAACTAGCATAGAATTAACAAATTTTTTACACTTTGTGCCTTTGGTCGTTAATGAGTACATTAGAGCACATTGTTCAGCTTCTATAGAAGATCATAATAAATAATGAGAGTATGTTTATATCAGTAAAATGTATAGTTAAAAATTTTATATTTTATTTGTAACATTCTATATATACCAGTGCTTAAAGCTGTCAGCTAGACTCAAGATGAGATAACTCTTCACTATTTTTATATGAACCATCTCAAACTTTTAAATTTTGTTATTCAGATATGCACTTATGCTTAACTAAACTATTGCTATAATCTGTGTGTACCTAGAAGTAAATACTTATAATTTAAGGTGAGCAGTGGTAATTGCCCTTGGTACAAAAAAAAATTATTTCAATCATGAAGTACAAAAGCATTGTAAATATACAAAGACAAAAGTGAATATTGTCAGTTCGCTTCACTGCTCAATTACATTAAAACTTATCTTAGTTACCTCATTTAGTACACACTAACTGAAGCTTACCTTGAAATGAAAGCATGTTTCTTGAAATTTCTCTTATTAAATTTTCACATTTTCCAGAACACGTTATAATGACAGTTTTACATTTAAGATGGACGAGGTTCAAATGTTATGCAACTAACTTTCACAAAATAAGATAAATTCACACAAGTCTACATAATAATGATTATTGTGATCTAATTAATGAAATCTTGGGCCAGCTTGCTGTAATTTCTGCATTTGAGGATTTGCATTTTATTTTATATTATTGATTTCGTTTTTTTTTTGTGTTTTTTAAAATATGGTTTATTAAACCCCTTACTTGTATCAAAGAGTATACAGAATTCTGTATACTCTTTGCTTGTATTTTAAAATAAGTATACAAATATTTTAATATAGCCGTATAATACTGGATTTAATGATAGAAATTTTTTTGTGCAAACTGACAATGTTAAGTCAAGTCGTTTACAAGCACAAACATTATTGCTTCTTTATGTTTTTAACATTTAAGATTTTGTAAAATATGACCATTTAGTGGTATCGCTTCGTTATGTAATTTAATGGTATGAAATAGGACAGGATGAGGTCAGAGTTGCGTCATAGAAGTGCAAGATAAACTTAAATTACTATTCTTGAGCTTTGTGCACTGATGGTTCAGCTCTCTTATTACTATCAGGAAAAGAACTTTCTTTCTAGCTAAATCAAAAAGCACTAGAAACTGTGTAATTGGCAACCCGGTAATTGCAATTTAAATATACACGTATAACGTTAAATATACAGAACATAAGTTTAGTATAATTGAAAGTTCTTTTTTATTTAATAATTTTATAATACTATAGATAACCGTGTGGCTGTACAATTAATTTTTAAAATTCATATTCAGTAAACCGTAGAATTCAGGTTTAACCAGTAAATTATCTTCTAATTCGGATCCCAAGGTAATAGTGAGTTGCTTTTTACATAGTAACATGTAACTAAACTAAATACATATGAATTCTCAATAAAATAATTACTAAATAATTCTTTCAAAAACAGATATTAAAAATGGAAATGGTATCGCCTACCTAAGGTGACCATTCAACCAGTATTACACAGGACAGTCCCATTTTTAAACACATCATTTCATATGTATAATTATTTTAATGAATTACGTAAATGTTTTGTATTTATAAAGAAGACCCTTTTCTGTCCCGTTTCTGATGTTTCATTATTTAGAAGAAATGAAAGTCTAAAAAGTACGAAAAGGATAGTGCAACCTTCCTATAAGACACAATAGGATGACATCACAGGTTCTATAATTTACAAGACTTCTAGCACTTTTATCGACTTAAATAAATAGCGAGCGGTCCCGCTTATGAGGCAGTACTAAGTATACTCAGTGACATAGAAATTGCAACACCAAGAAATGGTAGGAATTTTTTGACCAAACTTGGCAGAAGCATTTAACTTCTAAAAGGTAGCAATTGATTAAATTTCAAAGAAAAAGAACAAAATATAAACATAATTTTTCTTAATAATGGGTTGCCTCCCCCCCGCCCCCTATTGGTTACACACTCGTGACATCGATTCTAGCAGATGGTCTTCTTGAGGTATTGTGTCCCAAGTAACCTATAATTCGTGCTGTAGAGCTTGCAGCGTCTGCGGAGGATGCTGCAAGATTCTCAGTCTTCTCCTCATAATGCCCCATACATGCTCGATGGGCGAAAGGCCGGGAGACCTGTGTGGAAATGCCAAGAGATTAGGATTATCCTCTGCAAATCGGTCCAAAGAATGTCTTGCAATATGGGAACGGGCATTATCCTGCTGCAAAAGTGGGTCTTTCAACTGCTGAAGAAATGGAATATGGGGTTCTACCACCTCATCCACATATCGTTGGGCGTTCATATTGCCTCGGATAAATAACAAACGAGACCTACTCCCATAAGTGATAGCACCCCATACCATAATCCCTACAGTTTGGAGCACATGCCTCGCAACAGAAAATTCAACACTTCGACGTTCCGCACGTCTTCGTCTGACTCTCATACGGCCATCATGCATCCCCAAACAGAATCGGGATTCATCAGCGAAGACCACTCTATGTCACTCTTGGTTCCAGTGCAGTCGCCACCTACACCACTTCCAACGTTGCCGTCGATGTTGAGCCGTTAGTGGTAACACAAGATGTGATCGATAGGATTGTGGGCCGGAAGCTCTGATTCTGCGGTAAACCGTTCGAAGGATTACTGGACGACCTTCGTTAGCTAACCATTGATCGGCAATTGATCTGGTATTTCAGAATCGGTGTCATGTCATAAGATGGCGGTCTTGCACCTCATTTGTTCTTCTTCGTCCCTCGGTTACTCTTCTGCGGCATTCCTGACTCTCCATAGTCCATGCCTAATATCAGCGCATGATCGTTGTTTGGTTCCGGTTAAGGCGATTTCTCTAAACGAAAAACAACCTTTGCGCAAACCAACAATACGACCTCTGTCGAATTCGCTTAATTGGCGGCAATTTCCACGTTGGCTCACTCTAGGCATGATCACACCCTCAAAGAAAACAATCACAAGCGAAAATAATAAAGAACTGAACACAATCTCGCACAATATACACCTGACAAAATTGTTCGAAAAAACTGAACGCTTGATCCATATGAATGAAATTTTAATCAATTGCTACCTTTTAGTAGTTAAACGTTTCTGTCAAGTTTGGTCAAAAAATTCCTACCACTTTCTTGATGCTGCAATTTCCATGTCACTGAGTATATATAGTCTAGTGCGAAAAGAATTTGCTTACAATTGTGTCTTGTACGTGTGGAAAATGAATGTACCGGTACGTGTACATAAATAGTGTAAATAATTTGTTAGTTAAGGTTAGGTAAGCATTAATAAATAACTTTCAATAAATAATCCTTATAGTGTAGTGTATATCTATAAAATGCTTATGCATATGGTGCATATTGTTCAACACATATCGACTCTTAAGCATAAAAAGGCAGATATTGCTGCTTCTAGTAAAAGCAAAGTGTAGTTTTTTTTCGTAAGGACACATTTGGAAGAGAAGAACAACAGCTAACTGTGATTGAATGTATTTGGTCATACCACAATTGATCCACAATCAGTCGTTTCGTTCAATGGATTGCACTAGTAAGATAATAAAAAGGTTCTTCCAACAAAAATGTGCATGTACTAGAACCAAATCTGAAAGTATTATGTGTAACATTTTACAAAAACGACCATGATTAAGCTCCATGCGACATGATCTTGGAACAGTCAATTTTGTAACAATTTATACCGATTGTTCAAATCACGGGGGAGGCCTATACTCGTGAGATATTTTATGAAAGACAAAGGATTCAAGTAAACCTTTTGAAAGTTCAAGATCTTCCAGGTAAAACTTCAGACATTACATCCGAATATATTATTAAAACGATTGATAAATACGAATTAACCACAAAAGTAATGGCAATGTGTGCTGACGACATAAATTGCAATTTGGGAGGAGCAGCAAGACATGGCCAAAATAACGTATTTTATTAAGTTCAGCAGTTTCTTGGGGTAAACTGTGCTGGCCATATCCTTCATAACTGTTTTCAAACATCATCAGCAGACTGCTTGCCTATTGACATCGAATCGTCAAAATTTATTCTACTTCTACATTTATACAATTAAAAGAATTTTGTGAGTTTGTTAACGTTGAATACCCAAAACTGTTGGGCTACAGTAAAACTAGATGGTTAGCATAATTACCTTCGATAGAAACGAGACTAAAAATATCTAAATCGTTACTGAGTTACTTTCTCTTTCAAGAAAAATGTTACATATTGATTTTTAATAGTTTAAAAATTTTTTTCTGAAGTTTGGCTATGGTTTCTTTACTCACAAACTTCTACATTATATAAATGTGTGCTGCACAGTAGTAAATGAAAAATATTCAACGGTAGAAGTATGCATGGTTCTATCAAATTTAAAGCAACAATTAATAGAGGGAAAAATATAGTCTTTTTGCCAAGTCAAGTTAACACTATGCTAATAGCTTTGGTAAATAAAGGAGAATACCTAGCCGTAACTCAACTTAAAACGTCAGTGACCTTGTTTTATACTACTTGTATAGCGTATTTGAAAGAAATTTCTCCTCACCTTCCCCTTATTGAGGAGTATTGGCACCCGTCAGACTTCTCGGCTAATGGGCCACCACTATTAGTCGGATGAAGTCACAATTAAAGGGGATTGTGCGAGGAATCAAGTGACCCACCTCTCCAACCCACGTGCTCACGTCCACTTCCACCTGATTGGTCCTGCGCACGCATACTGACCCAGGCCGGGCGTTTTGATTGGAGGGCCTAAGCGTAGGCCCCGCCCCTTGGTTTCTGATTGGTCCTTAGACTCCGCCCAGCCTCCATACTCTGTGGTTTGGTTTGAGGCCTAAGCCGCTTATTCTGATTGGTTGGTTTTGTTTGTTTGTTTCTGGTGCCGTCTAGCGGTATATTTCTAGGACTAATGAATGTTTTCTGTAATAGAGGTTGATCGTGGCTCTACTTAGCGGTATATTTTTAAAAGTAGATGTAGGCCCCTGTAATTGTTATGGCGGGAAAACTTGAAATTTGAAATAGTATTCTATTGACGGGGCTTTCATACTATCTCATAAGACAGCTATGGGACTCCGGAACTTCTAAGGTCTTCGCCCCTTGTCAGGTCTTTGCTCCTTTGTCGGGCCCCCTTGTTTACTATGGCGGGAAAACTTGAAATTTGAAAGAGTATTCTAGGGGGCTGCATATTGTCTCCTAAGACAACTATAGGCCTCCGGAACTTGTTCTCATGTCTTCGCCCCTTGCCGAGCCCCCTGATTATGATGCCGCCTACTAGTGTATTTTAAAAACTAAGGAATATTTTCTGTAATGGTATTCTAATAACGGGGCTCGCATACTTTCTCATAAGATACCGTTAGGACACAAACTTGTCTCAGAGTCTTAGACCCACTGCAGTGGCCCCTTGTTTGTTTGTGGCGCCTTCTAGTTGTGTATTTTGTAAACAGCTAATTGTGGATTTCTATAATACGGTCTGATCGTGGCTCCATCTGGTGTATTTTAAAAGTAGCAGATAGCGGGAAAGCCTACAGTTGGAAACTACATTCCCCGTAGCTGCATCTACTGATCTATTGTAAAAGTAGATGTAGACTTCTGTAATCTTTCTGAAGGGAAAACTTAAAAATACCATTCTAATGCTAGAGCCCCTTATCAACTCATAAGACAGCATTAGGCTTCCGAAACTTGTCCTGGAGTCATAACTGCATTGCAGTTTGAAATTAGTATTCTAATGCTGGGACTTCATACCAACTCATAGCATACCGCTAAGCCCCACAACTTGGCCTAGGTTGTTAGCCCCTGCAGCGCATCATGGGTTTTCCTCGAGGTCAACTTTCACATTACACGAGTGTAAAATCGCTTCACTAAAGATGCGAGAAGACATGTCTAAAACAGTTGCTGCACAAATAGACGACTTACTGTTAAAAATAATACGTTTTAATTGGGATCTGAAAATTTATTGTGTTCAAAGGAGGTTGCAAAAGATGGATCCGAATAAACGCAACACCAGACGGCTCAAGAGATAACCAATAAAATATGTAACAGTACAAACACTGTAAAATCTATACATAAATAAACAATAGAGTCACTCAACCCCCAACACGAAATAAACTAACTAGCCGCTGCAAATATGTTAAACAAGCAAGAAAAACAACGGAGTTTCATCTAGTGGAATAGTTTTAAAACTAATGGAGGATTCATGTAATTGTATTGGATGAAATTTGAAACGCCACTGTATTATTTTGTGTGGGTTTTGAATTTCCACGGGTCCTACTTTGAAATAAAAATATCTGAGCATTAGGTATCATAAACTGAATTAATTAGAGATGAATTGTAAGCGAATAAATACATTGCGTAAGATGTTAATTATACACTATCTTCCATTAATTGTCTATCAAACTCTTTATGAAACCCGTCAGCAGAGAAAACCCATTATATATTTATTTAAAATAACAATTACTGCTAAGCTAATTGCTGTATTTTGGCGAAACAAGTTTCAAGTTGCAAGCCTAAGATGTTCAAATCCTACTCGAGGTAAGCTTTTTATTTATGTATTTAATAAAATTAATAATAATTTTTAAAAAATTAAAAATGGTACTAGTTTTAACAAGCTTAAAACGTTCAGATAGAGTAATCTGATCATCCTCATTTTATACGCTTTAACATGACTCTTATCAGTGTTTGGATTCAATCAATCAAAAACCTTAAATTGTTTTAATAACAAGAATCTAAACATCAGTGACCATTCATCTTTTATGTAATTACCTAATTAACGTATTTTTCTAAAAACGCATTGGAGGCTTTTTGTATATAGCACGATATTATGAATTGTTTTTAAAAGCATTGGTATGACCAATATTAGATTTTACCTTTATCTGTGACTTTTAATGTCAAAACTATGTTTATGTCTTCATTTAAATACTATCTAAATCTAAAGCACGTGATTAATCCATAAATTTGTCCTGTGTAGGATCCTAAGCTGTTAGTAACTTGTTGAAGAAAATTATAACTACTATAATAATCAGAAAATTATATTTCCCAAGAAGAAGGCATACCCAAAAAGATTTTTATTATTAATAAAATGCTACTGGTGGGCTTACTTAACATTTTGTTAATAATAATTTTTTTTAATTATCACATTTGCTGTAAACATATCTTACGTTTATAAATCTAAGGTCCTTGTGTCAGAGGTTGATTTCAAATCAATATCTCAGACTTAACTTTAAATCTTATTTCTATAACCGATATGCTTTGATAGAAACTAGTTTTTGACCAACACCTTAAATTTATTTCTACATTACTTAGCTGTTATCTTAATAAGCTTAAAACGTTTGAATAGAGCAGTTTTCTAGTGCATTGACTGTTATACGGTAATTATCGTAAGGCTAAAACGGCATATTATGTAATGAATACATCCGATAAGACGGACAGTACTTGTATGTAAAATAATGTAGAGACCTGATTTCAAGTTTGACTATATATATATATATATATATATATATATATATATATATATATATATTTAAACTGTAAGCTAATTCGAATCGGTATTTTAAGCTTGAATTTTAAAAAATGATCGGGTTGAAACAATTTTTTTTAACTTGTTTATAAATCTAAGGCCTTTTTGACAGTCACTAGTTTCAATTCAACATTTAATTAATCGTATTGTAAGCGGTGAGTCATATCCCTACTTCTATAAACAACATTTTTTAGATTTCGTAATTGTACGTTCTTATATAACCATAGCGCTGTATGTAGACACATTAATTGGTTTTTGTACAATAAAATATTTACTTTTAAATTAATGTTAGGGGAAACCCTTAAGTACTTTATATGTGTAAAAAAAAACGTAGAAAGGTAAATGTAACATAAATATAGAGGAACAAAAAGTAACACTTATACACTCACGTGTCGAGTTTTCAATGGGTCCTTTCAATACAATTATCAACAACAGTGGTAAGCGATCGTTTATGGTTTTATCCCTTATTTTATTTACTTTGTCCATTTACCTGTGCATATTTTTAATGTTATGTTGTAATTACAGGTATGTATTTAACTGCTCTAAATGTATCAACACGTTTTAAGCTCTTTAAAAATCTGAAGCATTTAGACGCAGGGATCGAATACAAGACATTCAATGCCACATCAGCAAAGCACGGTGAGAGGATGGTGGTTTAGCTGGAGGAATTTAAATGTGTGCTACCTGAGCGTTACCATAAGATTTTCAAGTCTGAGGGCTGCTTTTACAAGAATTTAATGAGGGATTGTTACGTATCCTAGTTTAGTTCGGAATGCTCTTTCCAATTTTAAGTTTTACCGCCAACCGATACTTTTAAAATGGAACCACGACCAGACTGTGTTACAGAAATGTGCAACTAGCCATTTACAGAATACACAACTTAATGGAGTCGTTCTCACACCTTTCATTATTTTTAAAATATTCCGCTAGATGGAGGCACGACCAGACTCTATTACAGAAATCTACAATTAGTTTTTTTACAAAATACACAACTAGAGAAGACTCGATAAAGGGCGAAGACCCGAGAACAAGTTCAGGAGCCCCATAAGTGTCTTACGAGATAGTATGTGGACCCTCTTATTAGAACACTATTTAAAATACCTAGTTTTCCCGCCATAATAAACAAGGGGGGAAGGGGGGCACTTGAGCCTCCACGCCCACCCCAACCCTATCGTGGCGTCATCCGATTAAAAGTAGTGAGAGATTACTGCACCCACTCTGCTTGCGTCCATCTCCGGTATTTCCTTTTTACATAACCTTACACCTTTCTTGAAGATATTGGCAACGTTGCCTATTTTATAACTGCGTCAGATTTCCTAGTGAGTATTACAATGGCTCTCATATTATTAGAACTGTAACATATATTTTCTTGTTAGTTTGAATACCGAAGAAAGTGAAAGCTGCTTATACATGTAATTTCTATTTTGAGAAACAAGAAATTTATTTCTTGAATTTATTGAGAAATTTAAAACTTTGAACTACCCAACAATAATTTAGTTTAACTTGTCGATATATTGAATAATTAACATAACGTATTGAAACTGTGTAAAATGCTAGTAGTATACCGGCACTAGACGCCATCTTGGATTTTGACGTCACAAGACCGCCCACGTGGGAGACCATATTTTCCACCCCTAATTATTTTTTATTTTCTTACGTGTAGGACGTATTTTTTCACCCCTATTTTTTACACACCCCCGTGTGAGACCGCATTTTCAACCCTTATTTTTAATGATTTCTTTTCGGAACCCTTTTTAAACCCTAATTATTTTTTACACACCCACGTGTAGGACGTGTTTTTCACCCCTATTTATGACAGCTCACGTATAGGACGAGTATTTTCTACCCTTTCATTACGAGGCTCAACCCTACTTAGAGCCTTTCTGTACTTGCGCACGTGAGGGGCTGGGGTTAGGTCTTGGGGCTGGAATTGGTCTTGGGATAAGTCTTAGGGTTGGACCTGGACCTGGTCTTGGGATAAGTCTTAGGGTTGGACCTGGAGCTGGTCTTGGGGGATTGGTCTTGGACCTGGGGCTGTACTTGAAGCTGGTCTTAGGGTTATTTTTGATGGTCATCTAATTAAGGTCCTTCTGGCTATATTAAGAGCAGTGCCCGTAGAGATTAGGTAATTGCATGTGTTCTGATTGAAAAAGATTTTTATTTAGTCTATTTAAACGAAGCGGCTGGTGGATTATCTGTTAGTATCGTTTAGCGATTCAAGATGGAAGGTCAGTTTAAGCACCCCTTTTCGGCGATAGTTGCAGGCCCGTCGGGATGTGGGAAATCGTATTTTATCGTTGATTTTCTAAAAAATATCGAAACCGCCAGTGATACAGGTTTTGAAAAAATTATCTGGTTTTACAGTGAGTGGCAGTGTTTATTCAAAGATCTCTCTGTGGAGTTTCAAAAGGGTTTACCTGATATGGAACAGTTTGACGGGGAAAAACCTGTCTTAATAATAATTGACGATCTAATGCGCGAAACTAACGGCTCTGGTTGATATTTTTACAAAGGGCTGTCATCATCGAAATCTAAGTGTGTTTTTCTTAACGCAGAACATATTTCGTCAAGGACAGCGGAATATTTCTCTCAACGCACATTACATAATTTTGTTTAAGAACCCACGTGACAGAGCTCAGATACAACATTTAGCAAGACAGATTTTGCCGGACAACCCAAAATTTTTAGAAGCCGCGTACCAAGATGCTACTTCAAGCCCGCACGGATATTTATTGTTTGATTTAAAACAGAATACACCGGATATGCTACGTTATAGAACAAACATATTCGGGCCTCAAAGTATCTGCCAGGTATATATAGCGAAAAAAGGGTTTAAGTCTCACAGTCATAAAGATTACATCATATATGATGGCTGACGTTTTAAGCAAGAACACTGATATCCTACGTGCATTAGCCAGATTAAGTAAAAGTCAACGTGACGCTTTATTGAAATGTTTGGATAGTAAACAGGTAGAGTGTATTTGCGAGTGTGCACATAACATTTTAAAAGATCATGTACCTCTGTCAGCTGATCAGAAGCAGCGACTCTCTCAACATAAATACACTTTAAGACGCTTGGCACAGAGAGGCGAATCTATAAAAAAGAAGAAACAGTTTCTTGTACAGAAAGGTGGTGAATTTCTACCACTCCTGTTAGGACCATTACTCGGCGGAATTCTGGGTAATCTGTTTCAATAACCACGGACCACATTCTGTAGAAGATCATTATTCTACCAATGGACTTTATACAGCGCTTACAGGCACCAGATGTTACACAAAACAACATTTTAACGCAGCTGGGCAACGATATGGATAAAGTTTTAAAAACTAAAATGACCGACCATGACAAATGGCAGCAGTACAACCAAGCTCTTCAAAGGTATCTACACTTTTCCAATCAGTTACGTCAGCCCACCAGTATAACAATTAGCGGTGACGTTGTTGTTGATGATATTAGAGATTTACCGCAACGCAAAGGTCTGACAGACGACGAGATAATATCAACGCTTCCGCCTTCATATAAGAGAAAAGGTGCGAATTTGTTATGTATACTGAATACGAGCAGCGATGTTTTTTGGGATAAAAGGGGTACTGTCACAATAAAAGGCGAGATCATACCACATTCCAACATTATCGATCTGATTCACGAGACGTTAAGAAAATGAAAAACCACAAACCCCCGCGGTTGACGTCAGTTTGCCACGTCCATTAAAGAGATAAATATACCACGAGCGTTTATCGGAAATACGCAAAGGTATGATGTTTCTGTATCACCCAGCGTTGAACGTACCCTCACAACTATAGGTGAGGATTACGATGCTGATAGTGAAACGCGGGAAACACCCAGAAGAATCTCTCAAAGAAGAAGAAGAGGACTTTCACTAGATTGGGATTCGTGGCAGCCATAACATGGATGCTGTATACTATGATCCCTCTCACCCTGCAGGGTTGGCTGGTATAACACCTTTAATTAACACTGTAAAGGGTAGATATGGTGAAATAAAAAACTGGCTATAGGCACAGGAAGCTTATACGGTACATAAACCAGTCAGAAAAAAGTTTCCACGAAATAAATATATTGTGAGTAACCTTTACGAATTATGGCAAGCGGATCTTTGTGATATGCGAACTTTAAGTAAACACAATAGCGGATACAACTACATACTAACGGTAATTGATGTATTTAGCAAGAGGGCAAGAGAGCACTTAAAGCCTCATCTGTAATTGAAGCATTCGCGCATATTCTTAAGGAATGCGACAATACTCCGGCAAATCTACAGACGGATAAAGGCAAAGAGTTTGTGGCGAGCAGTGTACAAAACTTTTTCAAGAAACAAAATATTAATTTCTATGTAACAAATAACCCTGATGTAAAAGCATCTGTAGTTGAAAGATTTAATAAAACATTGAAAACAAAGATGTGGCGCTATTTCACTTATAAAAATTCCTTCAGGTATATTGATGTACTCGAAAGACTTGTGACTGCCTACAACAATAGCCCTCATTCAAGTATAAAGATGGCCCCTCCGGCTGTAAACGATAAAAACATTCTGGAAGTGTGGAATAACCTGTACGCGAAAGGTTTGGGTCCAGTACGCTATCCTAAATATAAAGTCGGTCAGCATGTCAGAATCGCCAGAACTAAGTACACCTTTGAGAAGGGATATGAAACGAATTGGAGCGAGGAAGTTTTTACAATTAGTGCGGCGATAAAAAGAAGTTTATAGAATAATCGATCCTAATAACGATCTTGTTGAGGGCACATTTTACGAAGAAGAATTGCAAGTTGTTACGGTTGTTAAAGATACTCTATTCATAGTCGATAAGATTCTAGCAGAAAAGGGCCGTGGGCGAAATAAACAATACCTGGTCAAGTGGCGTGGATACAGTGACAAATTTAATAGCTGGGTGTTAGCTTCGCAGTTGAGAGATATATAAAAATGGAGTTTTATCTTACCTTATTGAGTAATAGCTGTATGACGTATTTTCCAGGTAATATGACGTCAAGTTTTATTACGCAACTGCCAAAACGAATAAGGTTAACGGGCTCGTGGGTTGTAGGTATATCGGAAATTCAGTATCCATGTTCTTTTGCAACTGTAAGTGCAACAGATAATTTAATTTATTATAGAACAAAGCCACCTGGCGAGAACGTGTTAGAAACGATATTAAAAAAGGCCGCAGAATATTTTCAACTCGACAACGAGAAGATCATTTATATTGAAGATGGCTGGTACATGATACGATTCGCTTCGGGAAATTACGCCAGCATAGAAGAAATTATCAGCGAGCTAAGTAACCATGTACTAATAAGTAAATTGCTAACAATCGAATATCATAATCTAACTAAGCGCGTCACAACGAAATTAAAAACTCAGCTCTCGCTATTCGGATTCTCACAACGTCTAGCCTTACAATTGGGTTATCGACCGTATCAGAACATAGCCATGAAAGCAGTACCCCCTCACCCCGCTAGTATATGGATTGGACTACCAACTCAGATGTTTGTTTATTGCGACATCGTTGAACCGCAAATTGTGGGTATAATAAATATTAGTTCAGAAAACTATGCTTACGGGGGTCATAAAGATGTGGTATTTTCGCCTGCACACTACATATCGGTAATGACACGGGAATTTGAAAGCATCGAAATTAATATAAAAACAGATACGGGTGCAGCAATGCCATTTGAGTTTGGAACGTGGTGCTTGAAGCTACACTTTAAGAAAGTACAATAATGGTTTGCCCTTATCAATATTACATGAATCAGGCCGGTAACGGTTTCGGCTCTATTTACAGAGGTGTGCCCTATCAACGTGGTCATGGAATAGGGAGCTGGTTAGGTGGTATATTTAGAAGTATAATACCGTTATTTAAGTCTGGCGCAGAGGCTATTGGTAAAGAAGCTCTTAGAACGGGTGCTAATATTCTTGGTGACGTCATAGAGGATCGATCTATTAAGGATTCGTTTCAAGAAAGATTTCACGAGGCAGGTAGAAACCTTAAGCGTAAAGCCGACGAGAAAATCGATAAAATGATGGAGGGTTCGGGTTATAAAAGAGTACGTCTGACCGATAATAATCAGTCTCCACTGAGCGCAGTTGCTAAGAAGAAGCCTGCTTACGATGACATATTTTCAAGATAATGGCTTTTTTACATGCCCAATCGTGTGAATGCGTCAAGTCCGAATTGAATTTGTTCGCTTTACCACCGACGCAGACAAGTATCGAGAGTGGTGAATGGATATTTTACAAGCCCTTATCAGCTCTGAGTGATGACGCCCCAATAGAATTTGTGGTCCCCGGAAATGGAAACGATTATATAGATTTAAGCCAAACCATGCTGTACATTACAGCTAAAGTTCTAAAGCATGATGATACAGCACTTACAGACGCTGATGTTATAGCACCGGTAAACAATTGGATGCATTCGCTTTTCTCACAGGTGGAGGTTTACTTAGATCAGAAGATGGTGTCACAACCAAACAACACCTACGCCTACCGTTCCAATATCGAAACGCTGCTAAATTATGAAAGGGAGGCCAAGAGTTCACATCTAGGATGTACCTTATAGCACAATGATACAGCTGGACAGATGAATACACTGGGAAACGCAAATAACGGTTTCTCAAAACGTCAAGCACTTGCGGCTACCGGGAAACAGATAGAGATGATTGGTCACGTGCACTCGGATTTGTTTACTCAAGAAAAGTTTCTCATAATTGGTGTTGAGTTAAAGGCTAAATTTGTACGATCAAGAGATACCTTCAGCCTAATTGCGGCACTCGCTTCAAATTACAAGACGCGAATTATAGACGCTAGTTTACTGGTGAGATGTATGCGAATCAATCCAACTATTCTAATTGCGCACGCTAAAGCTTTAGAAACAACATCCACAAAATACCCTGTTCCAAGGGCCGACGTAAAAGTGTTAACTATATCTGCAGGCATACAGCGAAAATCATTGGATAATGTTTCTCTGGGTCAGTTACCTAAACGATGCATTGTAGGCTTTGTAGCAAATAAAGCCTTCGACGGTGACTACCCGTCAAATCCGTTCAATTTTCATCACTGTAATATTAACTACATGTCGTTATATATTGACGGGCAACAAATTCCTTCGAAGGCCTTACAACCAGACTTTACAGCTAATGGTTTATATGTAAGAGCGTACCACACCTTATTCTCTGGTACGGGTATTCATTTTTTGAATGAAGGTAACGATATGTCGAGAAGTGATTACCCCAACGGCTACTGTTTAATGGCCTTTGACCTAACACCTGACGTCTGCAAACGCTATCACGCACTGGAATTTAGTTAGAAACGGCTCCCTTCGGCTGGAAGTCGGGTTTGAAGAAGCGCTCACCGTAACCGTTAACTGTTTGGTGTATGCAGAATTCGATAATGTGATCGAGATCGATAAACATCGGAATGTCGTTGTGGATTTTAGCTGTTAAAAGTGGTAGCTCTAACCTGCAAGCTTCAGTGTACAGCAGCAGCCGATAGAAGATGGACGCATACTTACACGTACAAGGGTTTAGTGGTGTTAACAACGATTTCATACCGAAAGAAATTGCCGTGGTTACAAATCACGGTTGTTTATCGTTGATGTTAATAAAACCACCTCGAGGCTACTTTATATCAGGATCCATGTCACGACAGATAAAATTTATGGAGGATAATTATCATGGGCTGAAATGGTGGTGGGGTCATGTACATTACAACAATTTCCGTGAGGAGTTGATGCGAGTGTTGCGCTCATTTAACAAAATTCACGTTAAGGGCCGTGAAAAACAACAGTTTTTAAGGTTTCTTAACAAACCAACAGTAAACCTGGAGGAGACTAGTTGCCCGTCGATTAAACAGTTGAAAAAGGAAGCAAAAGTATATAACTGCTTAAACCATAACATCACTGACCCTATGTGTGCACTGGAAAACGCCTTACTACTGCAAGACTGGACGCATACCAATTCCAAAGATGTATACGGTACAAGTGTTGAGATGCTTGAAATCGATCCCCCAGCCACAAGAAGAATGTGTTTCGGCTTGTATGTGCTTCTAATCAACTACCGAGACACGCACCTCGACCGTGTGCAATGATCGTAAACACGGATCCTGCAAACAAACCAGGTCAGCATTGGACCGCTATTTACATTGACGAGAATGGTAACGGAGAGTATTTTGATTCCTTTGGACGAGCACCGCAAGAATATCATTTACGTTTCCTAGAGAAGAATTCCAGATGCTTCGTATACAATAAAACAATACTACAAGACTACCATTCGTATGTGTGTGGACTTTATACCTTAATATTTCTATATTTTAGATTACATAATTTACCTATGTTTGATTTTGTAAAAAAACTATTTTAGTACATGTTTAATTCTAAACGATGAGATAATCAGGTTATTGCCCTGTAATAATAAAAATAACCCCTTTGTTTTTTCTTTTTTTTTTAAAGAAGAAATTATGTTAACCATTTATATTGGTAATCAATTTTTAGATTTTATATAATTACACGGTAATTAGCTAAAGTAAACATGAACAGTGAATTCTTACTACATATTGTTGTGGAATTTAAAACACGTAACATTCCAAGTCTTAATGGGGTTTTATAAAAACAATTTGTGTGTCCGTATGTTCAATATGAATATTTTTCAAACCGAATTGTTATTAGAAAGGTAAATACGAGTTGCAGAAAGTGTGATAAAGATAATAAGGTTGTTTGTATATTTACACTCTAATTATGGGAAATCAATAGCTAGTTTTTACATCAACTATGCATAAGTAAAAACAGAAAGTTTAATTACACAAGCAACACAAAGCAGTGACTATCACTCGTGCAGCAGTGCCTCAAAAACGTTCTTTAAGTACAGAGTTGGTAAGTGTGCTGTTAACCCTTTATTTATTTATAGATTTTTAATTACAGTTATAAAACACATCTAAGCTTTAAGCTTCTTATTAAGGCGTACAACATTTTAACGGTCGGATGGATATTAAACATATTTCAATGCAGGTAAACTATGTTTTAATATTCGTTTTAGAAGACAATATTGCTGTTATGTAATTAATTAACTTAATAAAAAAAAATTTGTTTCATTAGACCCGAATGTCAGTAATTTTTTTTTTATAACTCGCTGAGGATTTTTTAATTATGACATTTACAATAAAAATTCCCCCACGCAAGATCAATCCTTAAACACAACTGCTGTCTTACCTCATTAGAAACGTTTTCTCGTATAGGTAAAAGATCATCCAATCAAATCATGAGCATTCGCTGGTTTGCCTTAACCGTTTAGTTTCGATACCCAGACAGGCAATTCTAAAACGTTAGAATACAATAAGGGTTCCATAAAAAGAACAGATTTTGCAAAATTTGCGTCAAATTTTCTAAAAATTTGAAATAAATATAATAAGAGTTTCTACAATCAACATAAAAACCGCCTACCAATGTATCCAATTCAAGGAACCAGGTGGGTTATCTCAATGTATTTCTATCTACAGGATCAAAATCATTGCCAGACTAAAATTGTCTCATGGACTAAATTTCCGGGGGACGAAATATCCAGGGATAAAATATCCGATGGACGAAATGTCCGGGGGACGAAGTGTCCGGGGATGAAATGTCCGGGGACGAAATATGTGGGGATGAAATATGCGGGGACGAAATGTCCGTATGCCAAAAGCTATATGTAAAGTAATACAAAATAGAAAGAATAAACGTATTAATAAATATTAATATCAACATATTTACAACATACCAACCGCAAAGTCACTATAACAATTATATGAATTAAAAACCTACTGTTTAATGTAATGCTTAATAACCAAATCCTTTATAGATTAAATATTTTTAAATTTCTCAAATGACATTCCATGCCACTCTACGGATGAAAACTAACAATACGCGATTGTCATAAAGCCTTAAATTTTTGTTTTTATTTCGTTGTACAGTTGAAAATGTCAACTCGAAGTTAATTTGTGAGAGATATTTAACAAGTTGGTACTTGATGGTATAGCGTGTATGCGTACAAGCTTAGGTAAGGATACGTGTAAGTTGTTTGTTTCATTAAAATGAAATAAGTATGCGTTATTATTATAAATAGTATAAATTGCGAACGAGTGCAACACTTCTAAAAATGAAGCCCACGTTATTTTGAAACAAAATAATTTTAAGCCATATCATTTTCATATAGGAAATACATTGTATGTTGAAAATTTACAAACAACGGCATCTTCAATAGAAAAGATCATATCCAATGGTCCCAAGAAAATCCTCACATTACTGTTGAGAGGAGAAATCAATATGCTTTTTCAGTAAACGTTTGGTGCGGTATTATTGGTACCAAAATCCTTGGGCCGTTTACTTATGAATACAATTTAAATTCCGAAAGATATCTAACTTTTTGACGAAACAAATTTGAAGAAATTTTGGACGACCTTCCGTTGAACGTAATTCAAAATTTGAATTATTTTCAACACGACGGGGCAACAGCACACAATGGATTACTTGTGTGTAACTATTTACACGAATGTTTTAATAATTGGATAGAAAATCGAAGTCCAATAGCTTGGCCGAGGCGATCTCCAAACTTAACCCCCTGGACTTTTTCTTGTGGGGTGCAACTAAAGACAAAGTGTACCGAGTAAAACTTGGTAATCTAGACGATTTAAAAAATAAAATTCGTGTTGCTATACAACAAATTAGAACCCAAAGTTTATTAAAAGTTCAAAACGATGTCAAATGTGTGTTCAAAATAATGGAGGGCATTTTGAAGCACTTCTATGATTGTGTTATCTGTTTATATTTTTTGCTGTTACTCTTGGCTGTAAGTTAAATTTATTTAGAACTTTTTTATTTTGATAATATAATACATTACTTCTTGTTGTTTCCACAAATTTAGTAGTAGAATATCAGCTTATTTTGTTATTTAAATAATAATAATAATAATAACTTTATTGTTTGAAATACCATACAAGTTGGAGTAGAACAAAATCCTGTAAATTGCATGCAATACTAATATAAATATAAATGTATATACAAAGCATATGTAAGAACGAATAAACAAAAATAATTCAGATAGAAATATTTGAATTTAAAAATTCAAGTTAACTATAAAAGCTGCATTCAACTAGATACCTGTGTGTACTTTTACAAAAATGCGATCGGCTTAGCACTTTTAACTGTTCTGGTAGTTTGTTATATAACTTTGTCCCTACATATGTGGGATTCCCTTCGTAAATACTGGTATGATGTATGGGTATTGAATAATTAATTTTGTTTCTGGTCCCGTAATCGTGAAAATCACTATTTTTTATAAACAAACTTTTATTGCTATGGACAAAGAGTAATATTTCTTTGATATATATTGAAGGTACTGTTAAAATTTTATATGTTTTAAACAAAGCTTTACAAGAAGTTCCGGGAGTTACACCGGCCATATATCGAAGAGCTTTTTTTTGAATTTTGGAAAACTCTGAAGATCCCCAAAATATTATGCTATATATAATTCTTGAGTAGAAATTAGCATAGTAATAGGATACAGTAATATTCCTGTTTGTGATTAATCGTAATCTATACACAGCATAACAAACTGATGATAACATTTTACACAGATTAGTTACATGAACATCCAATTTTAATTGTTCATCAATTAGTATACCTAAAAAAATTTTTGTACTCACTTGCATTACTGATTTACCATTTACTCTTATTAGACAATTTTTTTAAATATTGTTGTTGCTTTGCTTTGAAGTGTATAAACGTAGTTTTCTCAATATTTAGGTACAATTTGTTTACACAAAACCAATGCGAAAATTCATTAAGAATATTTTGAGCAGTTTTAATAGTATCAACAACATCATCTTTATAGCACAAATAGCTTGTGTCATCTGCAGATATAACCATCTTTTTGTTTATTTGATATTACATCATTTATGAAGAGTATAAATAGCAGAGACCCCAAGACAGAACCTTGTGGAACCCCACAATCAATTTTTAGAGGATCAGATATAAAACCATTAATCAAGTAAGTTGTAATCCACGCATGAATTTCTCCTCTCAAGCCAAGTAGCTGAATTTTGTCCAGGAGTAACGCATGATCGACAAGATCAAATGCCCGACTTAGATCCAAAAATATTCCTATACATTTTTTATTATTTTTTAGATTTTCAAATAGGTTTAGTAAAAAATCTAATGTCGCTGTTTTTGTGGATTTATTCTTTAGAAACCCATGTTGTGATGGGAATATTATACTAAATTTGTCTAAAAAACTGATTATCCCATTGAAAACTACTCTCTCTAATATTTTGGATATTGTTGATAATATTGATATTTGCCTATAATTCTCCATACAACACAAATCGCCCTTTTTATGAAGTGATATTACTTTTGCAGTTTTTAGCGCATCTGGAAATATACCTTGGGAAATAGATAAATGTATTACTTGTGTTAATGGGATAATTAAATAATTAATAGCCTGTTGAATAATGTTTGAAGCAATGCCATCGATACCGGCTCAATTTAATTTTTTTAGGTTATTTATAACATCAGTGATCTCAAAGCTTCCTACGGGGTACACAAACATTGTTGGATAACTTTTATCAATAATGGTATCATATGATATATCATGCAATGCGTCTCTATACCTTTTTGAAATATTAGTAAAATAATTGTTAAACAAGTTAGCTATATCTTTTGGTTCACGTTCAGATACATTATTACATTTAATTTCCTCTATATTAGTTGTTCGTATTTTATTATTGTCATTACTATTTATTATTTTCCAGGCAACTTTAATCTTATTGGATGAATTATCATACATTCTAATGTAATGCAAGGCTTTAGCTTTCCTTAGAAGTTGTCTGTAAATTTTTTATATTGCTTGTAGTACTTAATATCATTCTCGTTGCTATTTGTTTGCATTTTTTGTGAAGCTGCTTTAGGTTTTGTGATAATATTTTCAAACCCTTAGTTAACCATACTTTAGTCATATTTTTTTACTTTATAATTTATCTTTTTATAAGGAAAACTTAAGTTAATGTGGTGTTTTAGAGTTTGCATGAATGTTCTGTATGCTACATTGACATTGTTGGATAGTAGTACCCAATTCCAATGTTCCTTTTCAAGATGAAAATTGAATAGATTTTAATTCAGCTTGTTAAATATTCTAGTCACTCTGTATTTATTTTTTTGCTCTGGTATCTCGTTGATAATAATCAATCATTTTTGCCGACGTTTTTGTAACCCTGGTGGGTTCATCTACTAAACTAATTAATCCATACGTACTAAATAAATTTTTTAAATCTTGAGATTCCACGGAATCTGACAAGGAATTAATATTTAGATCGCCACATACAACAATTTTTTTAGTTTTATGCTGCAACACTTCATGCAATAGTTTTTCAAAATCTTTGAAAAATAGGTCTGACTTGATGTGGGGATCTATATACTGTCATGATTGTTAATATTATAGATTCAAGTTTTAGTTCAATACCGGCGATTTTACGATTTTTTTCACTACAGTATTTATTTAAGAATTTTAGCTCCTTATAATTACTAGACTGCTTCAGCGTTGTTTTAATAAATATCGCAACTCCACCATTTTTATAGGTCTTCCTGCAGAAGGATGTTAATAGCTCAAAACCTTCAATAGATAGGGACACTATTTCATCATAATGTAACCAATGTTCACAAATACATAAATCGTTAACGTGATTTTCATATAAACATAGCTCAAGTTCCCCAATTTTGTTAGAAATGCATTGCACATTTAAATGAAAAATTACAAGCTTTTGTACTTTAATCAAGTTTGAAGTATAATTTCTAGATTTGTCTTTATTTACGCAAAAGGGTTTTTATCCTAGGTTAGTTCCTTTGCCGTTAGGTGTTTGCGAAAATTTGCTTGGTCATAATCATAAAATGGTTTTGCCGCAACATAACTTGGCCAGCATTCGCTAGCTAGTAACTGGGATTTTTTCGTAAATGGCACAGTAATTTTAAACGCTCTGTATTCTTAACATTTAACATTTAGCTCTTCACAATTTATTTCTACGTTATCCGTAATTTTCTGTTTGATGTAATTTAGAATATCTTCTTTAGTACTTTAAAACATAATTTTCGATATGTGAATGTGGAGTTTTGGCACGTAAGCTTCGAGTTTGCCGTCACCACTTTTCGATAAGACAGCACTACCATAAACTAAGATGCGCTTTCTTCTCCTTGAGTAATTGGTAAATTGCTCGTTTTTGTCTTCTATGGGAACTTTCATCACCGCATTTTTTACCGCGTCATTAACTTGTGGCAATGTAATAGGCATTTCATCTAATACTTGTCTTTTCTGTGAACGCGTTTCCACTGTGCGTGTGGCACTCTATTGAGATTGTTTAGGAACAGTAGCACCCACCTTCTTATTTATAACATCTACATATTATTTTGGTTTCTCACATTGAATAAATTGTTTATTTACAAATTCCATTTTGTTATCAGGGTCACTCGTGAATGTGTTTATTTGAGATAAACGGTTTGTATTTGTACTGTAAATATCAGTGTTTGACTTATCATTACTGTTTAGTAAATTAATAATCATACCCTGGTCTTTAATCCTTTCTTCTAAATGACCATTCAATTTTTCCACATTTGCAACTTCTTTTTTTAAGAACTTTATTCTCTTGTAACTTTTTCGTATTTTGAATATTAAAAAAGATACAGCCGATTGAAAATTTGGACGATTTTTAGTTATTAGTTACTTTCAGATATCTTAGAAAGTTGGCAACAATGTTGAATTTTCTTATCGGTATTTGAATTATCATGTAACTAGTGATTAAGGGCCGGTTCTGCACCAATTCAAGGTCACTCGCCCTCTGGTGGTGAGAAATGTAAGCTTTTGGATCTCGTCAAGGTCAAACTTCAAGGCGGGAATTTAAATTTTAGGAGCTCGCTAAAAATAGAAATTTCAATATCACCATCCTCATCATATTACAAGGTCACTCTGCGGTCAAACGTTTTGGCAGGAAACTTGTATGTCAAGGTCAAAAGCTAAAAATAGAAATCGTAATGTCATCATCATATTACAATTCTTAGAAGTCTAAAAATAGAGTGGTCAAGGTCAAAAATTATTGACCTACAGGGGTATCGTATGACATTTCTTAGAAGTATAAAAATAGAATCAATTCATGGAAACAAGAAGAGTGCGAGTTGTTGTCTATGCTAAAAAGTAGACCAAGGTCAAATGGTGCATACATTGACTAAATTGAGTCAAGGTGAAATAATTTACTAATCTAAAAGTAGGTGTGTATTTAACAAGTTTAAACATGTTGTCATAGGTACTTAAGTCAAGGACACATTTTTGTGATATAAACCACAGCAAGGTATGTTGAGATCAGTCAGTAACTTGTAATTGTTAAACATAGAATTAGCAAGGTTAAACCAAAGCACCCATTGAAAAGTTTTTAAAAGTGCATGTGACCTCGAGATATCAAAAAGGTATAAAGTGATTAATGTGGCAATAATTAATACTAAGTATGGTGAACGTATAGTGGTGGAAACGGATGATTTTAAATGTATATTACCTCAACGCTTTTATGAGTATTTGAAAGAAGAAAATCGAATGGAAGGATTTAAAATGCAGCTAAACACGAGGGATGTCTTCATGAGTAGTTTGGGTGCAGTCGGGAAAACAACAAACATAACATTTTGTTTTTAATGGTAGTGCCACAACCCCACCCACATGATTTAACTAAAATCATTTCTTAAACAGCGTTTAGTCCTAGTGCAATTGCAAGCAAGTACAGTCGTTTAAATGCAGGCAGCAATAACATCATTTCTGGAACGATCCAAACTCAAAAGTTCACCGTTATATATGGATACCCCACATAGTTGTAGTAACAATATGAATAACAATTTTACCTTGTGTTGTTGGTGCTATATATATATATATATATATATATATATATATATATATATATATATATATATATATATATATATATATATATACTGTGTGCTCCATATCTTACATACATGACAATAATAATAATAAACTAATGTAATCACTGATGTTCGTAAATTTAATGCTGTTCCATTTCTCTACATAAATTGAGAAAACATTCTAATTATTTCCGTGAGTGTAGCAAAATATTACATAATAATTTTATTCTACATTTTCTGGTTATTTCTGCTATATGTTGACTTCAATAAAAACTCACAGTGTACTCAAGTACTCAAAACAATTCAGTTCAGTAGGATATACGAAATGTGTTTTTAAAACTATTCTTAAATTAATAAATTCTTAAAATTTTACATGTTTCACTCGAAGATAATTTTAGGTATAATTAAACGTGGAGCGAAACCAGTTTCGACTTTGGAATTTGTATATATTGTCTGAGTCGTTTTTCCTCACACTAAATATGTGCGGTTTTCGACTGGTAAGAATTCCGTAATCATCAAAAATGGTTGTAAATTTAACCATAGAGTTTTCATATTTGTAGTAATGAATCATGGTAACAAAAATCTTACACTATTGTTATCATTGAAGTCTCATTGCAGTTACCACAGCCACACACTTCCACAAACACCTTTAACGAATATATTTTACCATTTCAGATAGCTGAGCTATTCTGATACAGAGCAAAAATGTTTGAATAATTAGGTAAGAGATGGCCGATATACCTAAAGGGTCTCGGTCATTTGGCCAAATTGAAACTCTGGTCGCTACTCTCGATGATGGTAGACGACCCTGAAGGCTGTTGTACTAGTATCGATTACAATTTACATTTAACCAAATCATACGAACAGCACCCTTTCATTGTAATACGTAAAGCTATATGATGGTGCAATTCACGTGCTGCGCTGCGTCCCTTTCTACGGAGAGACCTGAGAGATTTCGGTTATTCTTCCAGATTGAAACTCTGGAGGTGACTCTCGATGATGGTAGAGGTGTCCCTAAACGCTGTCGCACTAGCATCATACCTTACATTTAACAGAACCATACAAACTACTTCACCAAATGTACTTTATTTAGCATCTCCAATACCAGTAAAGATATTAATGCAAAATTTAAGAAAATACGCATCTCAAAGGCTCTGGTAAGCATGTGTTTTTTAGAATTTAAGCAATGGTGGATATAGTAGATGATTTGTTATAGAAAACTAAGAGGGGTAGTTACGAAAATATCTAGATAAATCAGTAAATCGTTCTGTTGGTGATTCGTGTATAGTTAATACACCTTAAGTCGCACCACCTGCTCTCGATTAGTGCACAAATTAAATTTGTTGAAGAAACTCATTATAAATAGATATTATTTGATATAATCTTTAGCTGTTTATGATGGAAAGATTTCATGTAGTAAAAGATATAACCACTAAAGGGTGCCGCTTGAACTTAATCGACCGTACTTTAAGGTAAAACCGATAGCTAAAGAGAGCGATCTTATACAGTGGAAAAAGGACCCTATCGTAAAACTTGTCAGTAAGGGGTAGAAGATTAGACACCTCAAAATATGATGGCTTTCTCGTTCTGTTCTTAGGAATTGATAATTGACACTCGTCCTAGTTGAGTTGAAATCAAGTTTTCTTACCTTTTTACATTCATATTTATACAATGCTTCATTTGCAAGGAAAGTCGTAGAGAGTTTCCTATAAAACAGGTTTCTGTTTCCTAAGAACAGGCAATTGTTTCCTAAGGATAGGTGGCCGTTTTCTAAAAACAGATAGCCATCTCCTAATAACTGGTAACCGTTTTCTAAAAATGGGTAGGAGTTCTCCAAAATCAGGTACCTTCATATTCAGAGAAATAGTCTCTCTCACTCTCGTGTATTGTTCTGTGATGGTTTCTCCCTCTCACATGCTTGTAAGTTTCCTTTCTGTGTTAGAACCAGTCTAGTAAAGGTATATCGGTTTACCTGGAACGGATAGTTGTTTAAGTTTTTGATCACCATTTAAATGATATCTGTTCAGAAGCGAGGTTGTAGCATAGTACTAACCAGCCCCCCTAATGATATCGGTTTCGGATTTGTTATGCAGATAGAAGCGAGGTTCCGCAGTAGCGAGTTTATTCTGTCTGTCTCTGTTTCAATACGTGTTGCCATTTAGAAATGCTACGTGTACAGAAGTATGGTAGCGAAATAGCAAATGTGCCGATCACGTTTGGTGTCTGTCTAGCTCAGGTGAGCTTCTTACTACTACATAATGTTCTTGTCTTTACGTATATGAATTAATTTTGAACTCTCGCATGACAGTATCCCTGAACATAAACCTAACCTCACAATTTTTTTAATAATAATAACGCAGCTTCCATTAATCCCTCGGTCCACAAAATGTTCCCACGGTGTTCATAATCTTTCCGCGGTCAGCTTTTTAGAGTGATTATTAGATAACAATAGGCTAGATAATAGGCTAAATACACGGAAGCGACATCGAGGGTAAAGTTCCCATTCTCAACAAAATTTTGTCGCGGTTTCATAATCTTACCAGCTGTTGCTAAATAACAGGTTAAATAACAATACAAAATGGCAGCCACTTTTAAAAAGAGGACTCTTGCAATCAGACTTGATCAGGGGCTCAGCTTGGGGCGAAGTCTTAAGCGGTCCTTGGAAGCTATTTTTAACGAGGGCCCTTGGGAATAGCTCAAAAATTATGGCTCAAATTCATCTAATTTCCGGTGATGATGTCTCTTACTTATTCCATATCTCAGTTAGAACCAAAGTTGTCCTTCTACTACCTTTTTTAATACGAACATTGTATTTATATGGTACAATTGTGTATTGGATCATTTTCGATTACACACTACCATTTTTCCGCTGAGAATAATGACCACTTTTCATTAACATCATTCAATGTGATAATCACATTTAGTAACCTTCTATAATCATAAATTCCCCTAAAGACTATATCTGGTTACTTTATATGGTTTCTAAAATTTATGTTGGCAGCACTGTGAAATCAACATATTTTATATTAGCATTCAGAGATGAGGAAATGAGATCCCAAAAGTAGCCAATCGTATCGATCCAATGGTCCACAAAATTCTCCCACGGTCTTCGTAATCTTACCAGCGTTCAACCATTCAGAGTAATCAGATAAGTAACAATAACCTGAATAACAGGTTATGTTAAATCTTTATCACCCTGTAGGTGAATTTCAACTTAGTTTTTATTGTTCATGAATCAGATACGCAGATTTTAATAATTGGGGTTGTAGGACAGTAGTTGTCAGTTGAGACAGAAGTATTTTTTAATTTGTAACAAGTTGTATTCAATCTGTCTACTCAATTGAATCAATATTTGAAGAACCTGATTGCGAAAATTAAAACGTGTAGTTTTTTTTAACGCAACACGAAATAGTGGCGACCGTGACAGGACCGATTGAAGATTGAGAATTTTTCTACTGATAAGTATCACACTGGGCCGCCCCGTTTTTAGGCAGCTATACTTTTTCCTTTAATAGAGTCGTGTTTAAGTAATCCAGAGTATCCGACAATGGAAGAGAAGTTAAAAAGTATTGCGGGTAAAAAATATTCCAGGCGTTCAAGTGGCTCAACTCGATATAATTCAAACCTAATGTTTTAAAATGTGCTTTTTGTTATGGTTCTCATGAAGCTGCTAATCGTTTTAAAGCTCAGCAGTTTTCTCTTGAGGAAAAGCGATCGATTTTACGCGAAAAACGTGCCTGTTTTTGCTGTCTAAAAAGGGGAACATCAAGCGAAAAAGTGTAGGTCACGTTTAAAGTGTGTTATTTGTGGTAAGTCCCACTTTCCTTTGATGTGTCCTAGTTTGTCACATAAGAAGCGACAAACAGATTTGAATTCGCCACAATCAAGTGAAAATACAGCTTCTAGTGAGCTAATAAGTGTAAATAGTGGTCATGGCCATTTTTTTTAGCCAGACTTTAAGAATTCGTTCAGAGGGCGTTAATGATAGTCTGTTTGTAAGAGCCTTAATTAATACAGGCTCACAGAGGTCACACGTTTTGCAGACTACATCGAATGTATTAGGGCCTGAGTCTAAGAGTGTAACAAAAATTGTACATTGTCTTTTTGGTGGATCTCTAAAGGAACAGGGCCATGAATGTTATGACATTAAACTTAGTTTTAGTAATTTACATTTAGTTAAGGAGTTTTTAAGTCAGCCTGTTATTTGTTCGGATATCCCTCCGGTGTTTTATGGTGATTGGATTGAAGAATTGAATTCATGTGGTATCCAATTATCCGATAATTTTAGTAATAAGCTGTAATAAGATTGACATGCAGATCTTCATTCTCGTGGCTGTTCTCCAAAACAATTGTATATATCTAAATGGTGGGAAGGTCAGATAACAATACGCCGAGGTAACATTATGGGCAACGTTTCCACGCCCCTCAAATTGCCACGGTAATCAAAACTTTGTCACGTCAAAGAGTAGTGTCGAAAAGTTCTGATGATCCTCAAAATTTTTTCAGTCTCCAAAGTTTTTCCAAGATTCAATAGATTAATACTTACTCGCAGTAAAAATTCTACCCAAATACACAAATTTTTGAACCGTTCTATAATCTCATCGTGCAGGGTAAACACGACACCCTCTTTTTTATATTTACAATGAAATACTACAATCTTCGCAGTGACCACGTTTATCTTCAGATCGATACTCTCACAAATTTCATCAAGCTTCCCCATCTGCATCAGTAATTGCTTGCCTAACACACTTACCCATGAGTACATTAAACAGCCACGGTGATATCACGATGCTTTGCCTAATCCAGGTGCAGTTTCTGTCACATACTGCCCTTATTCCATTTAGTAGACATTCAGCTACTCCACTCTTACTTAAAGTGTCCCAAAGCTTTCCACTGGCATACATTAAATGAGCACAAAGTTCCCACGCTCTTTAAAATGCAGCACGATTATGAACCAAAAAGCAGTGTTGGCAAACATCAAAGGATTAGGCCCGGACCTCACGATCCGTAACATTTTTACACGGTTTAGAAAATCTTCCAGCGCTCATGTGGCTCAATACCTACTACTGCAGATGGTAAAGTAAATAGTGAAATTAAGTGGAGTGCCAATGCAGTAAAGAAAGCTATTGGCGATATTTCTGTATATGGATCATAATGAAAAATGGGAGTATGAGTATAGCAACGATACTAGAATTACACAATAGCGTGTTGTTTTGTCACTACTGTGCAAAAGTGAGACTTGGATATGTGAGAAAAAAAAACACGAAAGTAAAATAAATGCTGTGAACATGAGATTTTTGCTGAGCGTATGGTGTAAAACGGAGTGTGGAATAATAAATGAGTGTGGCGTGGAATAGACGATGGTAAAGCTGTACGAAAGAAGCACACTTTGTTAGTTTAGTCACATTGAAAGAATGAACAAGGAACGATTTACAAAGAGGTATTTGAAAAATAGGTAAGAATGAACCAAATAAATACGATGTCGTGTAGTGTAAACACATTTAAATGCTGTATCTATTTTTTTTTTTGACTTATTCTTTTGTCTACGATGAAATAATAATTTTGAATGTGGTATCAAAATTAGTATTTCTTTGAGATAAATTCGTACTTTGATGGCATAGTGCCAATCTTTGCTGATTTCAAAATGCATTAGTGTAACATCGCGTATGTTTATTTAAGAAATCAAATACTTTTAAGGTACCTAAACTTTTATTTTTAACTTTATTACTGTATCAACCGTGTGCTCTAGATTTTTTGTGAATTGCCAATACACCGTCTTTTTCATTTGCTTTTATTTCAATTAATGCTGTTCCGTTAGATCCAACGTAAACTGTTTTACCAGTGCATGATTTTAAATCTTTGCTAAGATCCCCACTGATTACGTCGCAATACGTTCCTGCTGGAAGACATGTTTGTAATATTTGTTTGATATCGCCCGAATTTGTAAATGCGACAAAACCGGCGTTTCCTCTACAGAAAGCTATTTGTTGATCTCCATTTGACCACCAATCGTTTACCCCCATTTTTTCAACTACATTTTTGAATTCAATCATGTTGTATATCTGTGGCCATCTATGTTCGCAAACCCAACCATTTCCGCAAGTATTATCGGGATTAATTGATGGTGAAACGATATTTTCATTTTGATCGTGGGGAGGTCCTGAAATTAAAAACAAATAATTCAACTTTTTAAAGTTGATATTAATAGCAACCTTGGTCACTAGATATAAAATCAAAGCTGGACATAATTCTAGTTACTCCATATGGATACGCAAGCATAAATGCGGTTGCCATTTTATATTGTTTAGATATTTTGTACGTTAGAATGTTAGCACCACCTGCCCCATGACCTCTTTGGTTATCATGATTGTCCACAAAAATTAACGCATTTTCACTAGATACAAAACCTTTGTCGGTACCCCAGTTATTGAGGTATGACAGTTTATCTAAACCTTTAAACACACGTCCAATTTCAGCACTATGGCGAAATTCAGTTATTGTACCCAAATGTGTATAAGAATCGCGAGATATGGCCTCGCCACCTAAATCAATAACTTCCTGGTAGATAAAGGGTTTAGTATTAGGTGGAAAACCAAAAGTAATATTTGCATTAGCAATATTGGGATAAATCTGTTCTAAATCGGTTGGCCACATATGTTTTGCTGCATCAACTCTAAATCCAGCAACTCCCAAACTTATAAGATGATTTAAAAATGCAAGAATTTTTTCTCGTACATATGCACTGCTCTAAAAAATGAGATTAGTTTTGTTTTAGTAACCAGAAAAAAGTTCTACCTACCTGATCTAAATCTTTTAGTTTCTCAAGTTCACAATTTCTAACATTTTCTGCATCCGTATAATTATTTATAGCGCATGTTGGATGAAAATCTAAACTGCTATAAGGAATTTCCGGAAAATACTTGTTTGCAGGGTCTGCATATGATCCTCCGGTACCAATTGCAGGAGGACGTACTGATTCTCTAGACATATGATTAAATACAACATCTGCATATATTCTAAAAATTATTGTCGTTAATTTCCTTCAAGTTTTAACGCTGCTGTTTCAACACCTTACACCCACGGCATTACACCGTTTCGTCATGTCCAGAAATTCATCTTCATTTCCAGACCGTGTATTAAGCTTGTAACTGATAGGTTGATATCTTTCCCACCAAGGACGATTTGGTACTACAATATTTTCATTCGGTGGGGAAACCTAAAGAATAATAAATAAAATGCAAAATTATTAAATGTTGTATTTTACCTGCACACCAGCATAACCTTTATACTGAAGAAATCGCTCACACTCATCAGCAATGTCTTTCCATTTCCATTCAAATAAGTGGACTATTGTATTTCGATCGTTGGCCCAATGGGGATCTTTTTGGGCTTGTAAAAACCCAGTGTGAGTAAGTAAGAAAATTATAATCAAGTGCTGACTTATCATTGCGTTGAACGATTGGAGACAACTCAGAAGCTGTGGAATTTAAATGGCATAACTACTCAAAAATATGCAAGATCTAATTATTTTTTTATTAATTAATCTTTAATCTTATACAAAGTCAATATAATTATATACATAACATGTATAAAATCACAAACTAATAAATAAATTACATCTGTTCTGATTTATTCAACGATAAAGCAAGACTAACTATTTTGATTACAGTTATACAATTAAATTAAACTCAACGTTTAGATCCATTCACTGTAAACAATCAAAAAATTTGATCCGTAACTTAACTGCTTTACTGCAGTGTTGTAGTAATTATGATTTTTTTTTTAAATTGATGACGATTTGCTTACTTGCAAAGTAAAATTTGCTAAACGCCGTGATAATGTGCTAACATCTGCAAATTTAGGGTTATCATTCCTACTGTAATACATTGAATAGAATTATTAGAATCTGTATAAACTCCACTTAGTTATCTATAGGGGCGAAAAATTAGCTAAGTTTATCTTTGTTTTCTGATCTATTGAAACGCGAAGAGAATTAAACAACTACCTATATAAAATAAATCGTGGAATTGTATAATGTTTAAAATATTAGTGCTATTGCAAAATTGGCTATTTATATGTTAGTTCTATGAATTCAAACTATTCGTAAAAGATTTAAAATACTAGAAAAATATAGGTATTCAAGGCCAATTCGGCCCCCTCTACTGATACGGTCCTGCAATTTGCACTGCACAAACTTCGTTCAGTATGTGAATTTGGTTACTAGTAAATTCCGTTCGTGTCACTATTTTCTTGAATTTTGGATTTTCATTCAAACTCGGGTTTAACTTGAGGATATATGAAATGTTGTCATTCAAACTTTTTTGATCCGACCACAAAAACCTGATCAAATTGGTCTAAGAAGGCCAAAACAGGGCACCAAGTTAAAATTATATTAAAAAAAAACCAAAAGTGTTACCTAAATAAGCTGCATTTTTTCTATGAAAGAAATAATGAACACAAAACTACAATAAAATTGTAAGAAAACAAAAGAACAATATTTTTTCGAAAACGGAAAATTATGCCTCAGGCATAGGCTAGAACAAATAATCACAAAAACATAAAATTAGTGTAAATGCAAAAAAAAAAAAATTGTACTACTTGTCTTAACTAACTCTACAAAGGTTTAGCAACAGTTTACTTTAACCTCGTCCTTTTTTAAGTCTGTTTACAACATTCACATAGCGAGACAGCATCATTATCCTTGCATCTATTACTGCACAGGAATTGTATGTATGTCCTTATTTACGTATGGAAAGTCAACCCAACCCTTAACTGACGAGTAAAATTCAATACAGCATAAACATTCATAGTCATAACAATTCACATAATCAGTCTCAGTTTTGTCACTATTCAGCTCCTTCCTTTTCCACTTATCTTCAGGCACTTTTTCTTGTTTTTCTTTTCATTCTTAATTTTATTGCTTTTCATAAAAAAAATCTTTCTTTGCTATCTTTTTTTTCTCTCTCACAACCCTAACGAAAGTGGTGTATAAACATAGATTTTAAGCAATAAGCGGTTCCACTGCTAACCAACACTCATGGTACACCGAATTTAGCATTTGATTACCAATGTTATCTGTTTCACCGTGATTCCAATGAAATAGATGTGTCAACATGGATTTTGAGCAAAATTTGACCCAATTACTTACCAAAATTCACGGGTTACAGAATTCAGGGCTTGGTCATCAAGGCGATCAATCTTGCCGCGATCTCAACGAAATTGGTGTATAAATATCAACCTAAACATTTATAGGCTACAGAATTTACCCCTTAGCATCAACGGATTCCATTTTTTCGCAATCTGCTAACAAACATTATTATACACAAAACAAAACATATTGAAGATGGGAGGCATATGCTCCTTAATATTGGGTTTTCTATTTTCTGAGCTCGGTTACCTTTATCCTTGTCCTTAATCTCTTCTCATCCTTATTCTTCCTTCTCGCCCTCACTGTCTTGCTATCGGATTGAAAGTCTAAAATTAAACATTAAAAAAAGATGGCTGTGGTTTCTAGGGTAATAAACACCAGACGTAAAATCGTGCCCCATTCGGATGTCGGGGAGGGCAGGACCCAAGCGACCTCGGTCATCGAAAGTACTCACTTTCTGATGTACTATTGCAACATACGTGGTATCAGGTCTAATTCTAATGCTGTTCACAAACATCTTGCACAACTACCACCTGACATTTTGTTTCTTTCTGAAGCACAAGTCTGAAAGCTCCGATTCACCCGACTTGCAATTTCCCCAATACAACCTTTACTCTAACTATTGATACAAAGGAGGCGTATATGCCTATCTCAAAGACAACATTGCTTACAAGAGGGTTTCTTCCTTGGAGAATAAATATTTCAACATGATTTGGTTTAAACATTCTGGTCCTAACTTTATGAAATTCTCCTAATCACAGTAACTTTCAAGACTTTTTCAATTACCTTAGTTTGAAAGTTGACTACTTTCTGAGTCAGTTTCCATCTTGCGAGATACTCCACATCTATATATCTTTCTTACATCAAACACAGTTGCTTATAAAAAACAGTTCTTTTCCCTCTAGGTCTATCTGACCATTGTCTAATCGAAATAACTTCTACTGTCCCTAATTCCTCTGTTATTCGCAACACTCTGTTGCTTTAAGTCAGCCAAATGGACTGGTTTCCTGGACTTCTTTGCAAGCTTTCCATGTCATGAACATTGTTTTAAGCCGTCCTCTTCTTCGGACGTTCCCTTTCAGTATCTGAAGTCATCCTCATCGGCATGGAATTCTACATTCCCAAACAAAATCGTATAGGTCTTGTGCTGATGCAATATCTTTGAAAAATAAATCTTACACTAAATCGAAATCTAATGAAACGGTCTAGTGTCATGCAGACCACGTTGGTGGTAGAAATAGCTCCAAAGTGTTATTAGCTAAAAAGTTGTTTGAAGAACGAAAATGCAACAATGCTATATCTCCTTTGCTCAGTCGTAAATTTTGGTATCTAGCTAAAGCAATCAGTAAAAGCTTTGGTACATTTTCATTTCCCCCTATGACGTCTTTGGACGGATATGTAGTTGCTGATTCTGTAGATAAATCCAATCCTTTTGTGGATTTATTTGCATCAAACTCGTGTCTCAATGATTCTGAAAAATATGTGCCCCTAGTCAACTCTTCTACATACGCTATGAAACCAATTAATTTTCGTTACAAACTCATAGAATCGATTATCAGTAGGCTTGATTTCAATAAGGCGGCTGGTCCAGGTGGTATCCCAGCTATTGTCTTAAAAAAATGTTGCCGCGAAGTATTACCAGTCCTATCTAAGCTCTATTCGGTGTCTATGTGTTCCTTGCGAAATTTCCTTCATCATGCAAGTTGGCAAATGTTCAACCTATTCCCAAAAAAAAAACGATAAGACTGATCCCTTAAACTACCGACCAATTGCCATCACTTCCATTTTGTTTCTCTTTGCTTGAAACTAACAAACTCCTTAGTGACCACCAATATGGGTTTAGGCGGGGTCGTTCAACAGGTGATCTTCTTTCTTATGTGACCCAAGTTTGGAACAATACATTAGAAAATCCGGTGAAACAGTTGTCGTTGCTTTAGATATCTTAAGGGCATTTGACCAAGTTTAGCATAAATGTTTATTTGCCAAACTTATCTTGCTTGGGTTAAATGACATGCTCATAAAGACATTCAACGTATCCTCGAATGGGGAAGCAATAATTTAGTTAAATTTAATGTTAAGAAAATTTAGCGTTGCCTTGTGTCCGCCAAAAAGATCGGTCATTTACATATGTCAGCGCTTCAAAATTTTTGTGGCTACTGTGTCCGTCTAAGAGAAGGAGTACTTTATTCGTAACAGATGGCTTGACATACTTGACAAAATGTTTTAAATATTTCAAAAAAGTTTCTCCTGTCATCCACCCAGTTTCTTGTGCTAAACCCAAAGCTCCTACTGGAGCATGATCCATAAGCTCCTTCTTCATATTTTTTCTTAGAAATAGAAGGACTGGTGGTACGTAAGTTTTAATGGCGTTGAGGCAGCATACAACTGTAAGGTGTTGGCCTCTCTCCGCACTGGTTAGAACACCAACTTGCTTCCTACCTCTAGTTGCCAAGATCTTAGAATTTCTTGATGGAACAGTTGAGAGCCCAGACTCATCCATGTTGTATATATTTTCAGGAGAGAATTTGTGTTCATCTATCACTTTCTCAAGACTATCAAAATACTTCCTAATCTGAACATTGTTAAACGCACGGGCTCTTGCAGCTGATGTTGCCTCTGGTGTACGAAGTGAAATAGAAGGATTTCGTTTGCGGAATCCCTTCAGCCAATCCCAGCCTGCCATTTTCTTTTCCTTTGAAAACCTATTTGGAATCTTCTTTACACTGGCAATTTCATAAGCAAGCCTCCGAATATCTAACGTTGTGAGTCCAAAAAAACGCACTTCTAATTCTTTTACATGGCGCACCAATTCATTTTCCAACTCGGCATTAAAAGTTGGAACATGTCCTCCTAAGTAACCCTTATTGGATCCACGATCATTTTTAGCACGTCTTCTTAACGTCGTCTGCGGTACATTGAATGTTTTCGATGCCAAAAGCCATCCCATTTGGTTATTCTTAATTGCGTTAAGTGCTTCTGCCATATTTTCTTCACTCCAACGTTGGCGCTCTGACTTTCGGACGTATATTCCAACCATTTTTTCAAAAATCTGTAAAAAAAATAGGAGAAACTAAGCGATATATTTATTTGGGAGTGACATGGATACTTCAGGGTGAGACGGCATACTTCAGGGTGAGACGGCATACCATGCCATCTTAACCTGATTAGTTATATGTCATCTCACCCTGAAATACATTATCCACTTTAAACGTATGTTGTCAGTTTACACTTACATTTTTGTATTATATTGTGCGACAGATGTGTACAGCTTTTACAAATAACCACTGCTACATTAGCAAATTTCAGCAGAACTTTAATCGCTCGAAGCAACAAACACTTATACGATACCCGACAGAAAACTTTCCACGAACCGACAGCATACAACAGACCGTACGAACTCTGTCGATACTTCCAGGCGAACTAAATTTACACAGCGACCCTTACATGTCCAAGTGCATATAAACTGATGCACATAGTTGCCAAATTTAAAGTGTTTTCTCTAAAAACGCCAGTATGCCGTCTCACGTGGGTATGCCATCTCAGGCACAATTCCCCTACCATTAGCATCTAAGCAGTAACTTAGAAATATTAGAATCTCTAACCAATAAAATTGTATTATTGAATATTTAACTGTCGAAACAAGTCAAAAAATAGTTCACATTCTTTTATTGTTAGTAGTAGAAGTAAGGCATTTGCCGCCATCTTGGATTTTTGTGACCTGGGGCACCTTGGTCGCCATTTTTTATATGCCCACGTGGGGATCGTATTTTTCACCATTATGGCTGCTTTTCAGAGGCCATTTTCAACCCATGATGGAATTTTCACCCTAATTAGGACCCTTTTGGTTGTATTTAAGAGCCTTTTTGGCAGTTCAACTCCTGGAAGGTAGGCAAATGCATGCGCGTACAATGTTCTGATTGGTGGTCCTAAGGACAGCACCTTTTACCTGGTTAGTTTTTGATTGGTTCTTAGCCCCACCCAGCTTCTGAGCTCTGATTGGAGGTTTAAGGCTCTGCAATGGTTACTGTGGGGAAATTTGAAAATGCTCTAATAAGGGACCCTAATGCTATCTTATAAGACAGCTATAAGAACTTGTTCTAGGTCTGTGCCCTCTTGTCGTGGCCCTCTTGGCTGGAAATAATATTCTAATAAGGGGGCTCTAATGCTATCTCATAAGACAGCTATAAGAACTTGTTTCAGATCTGCGCCCTCTTGTCGTGGCCCCCTTGTTGCGAAACTTGAATTTGCTTGTAGGGTCATCTAGTGGTGTATGGGCTAATGCATATTTCGCGTCACTTAGCGGTAGGACAAATTAGGGATTGTAGTGGCGCCATCTATGAGGGGAGATTTGAACTTGTATTATAATAAGGGGCCTAATGCTAACTTATAAGACAGACATAGGGATTCGCAACTTGATTTCGGATCTTAACCCCATGTCCCTTGCGGGAAATTTGAATTTGAATATGTATATAAGTGTTTACATTCTGATTACTTATTGCGAGAAATTTGAACTTGTATTCTAATAAGGGACCTATTGTTAACTTACAAGGCAGACATAGGGCTTCGCAAATTGCTATCGGGTCTTAGCCCTTGGTCCCTTGGTGGGAAATTTGACTTGTATTTAAGTGTTTACATTCTGACTACTTATTGCGAGAAATTTGAACTTGTATTCTAATAAGTGGGCCTAATTCTAGCTTATAAGACTGGTATAAGGCCGCGCAACCTGCTCTCGGGGCTTAGTCCCCTGGCCCCCTTGGCGGGAAATTTAAATCTGTATTGTATTCTAATAAGAGGGGCTCTAATGCTAACTTGTCAGACAAGTGAAGGGCTTCGCAACTTACTCTCGGGGCTTCGACACCTTGTCCTGACCCCTAGGAGTAAAATCTGAATTTGCTAATAGCACCATCTACTTGTGTATAGACAAACGAATGTTTTCTGCAATATAGCTGTATATTTTAAAAGTGCATACAGGTCCCTGTAATGGTTATAGTGGGAAGTTTGAAATAAGGGGTTTAACACTAGCTTTTAAGGTAAGACGTACGCATGTGGGCCTCATATAGGTAAAATTTTGCAACGCGAGGTTTACGGCGAAGGCTGTTTCGGCGATCCCACTCCAACCCTCCCCGAACATTACCGAGATTGTAAGACAGGTGTAGGGTGTCCCAACTTTTTCTCGGATCTTAGCCCCTTGTGATCGGAACTTGTTCGTGTATTGTCGTGGTACCCTTGGTGAAAAATTTAAATTTTATTATAATAAGGGAGCCTAATACTAACTTGTAAGACAGGTGTAGGGCTGCGTAATTTGCTTTCGGGGCTTTGCCACTTGTCGAGGCCCCATTGGCGGAAAATTTGAATTTGTATTTAAGTCTCTGCAGGTTATGGCTGGAAATATGAATTTGTATTGTAATAAGGGGTATAGTGCTAATTTGTAAGACAGATGTAGGGCTTAGCAACTTACTTTCAGGCCCTCGCCCCTCGACCAAAAATTTGAATTTGTTTGTGGCGCCATCTATAGGGGGAAATTTGAAGTTGTATTATAATAAGGGGCCTATTGCTAACTTATAAGAGAGACAGACATAGGAACCTGTGATAGGGCCTGCGCCCTCCTGTCGTGGCCCTTGTTGGGAAATTTGAATTTGTGTCGTCATCTAGTTGTGTATGAACTAATGAACATTCTCTGTAATGAAGGTGGCACCATATAGCGTTATATTTCTAGGATTAATCAGGGTTTTGTTTGTGGCACTCTTTAGTGGTATATTTTTAAACTAGCGAATGTTTTATGTAATATACAGGCGGAGCCGCCTAGAAGTATATTTCTAGGACTAACTAGGATTGTTTGTGATGCCATCTTGTGGTGAAAGACTAATGAATGTTTTCTGTAATAGAGGTTGATCGTCTTTCCCTCGTCTCTCTCTCTCTCTCTCTCTCTCGTCTCTTTCTCAAACAAACAAAGTAATGAATCACATCAAATCAAATTAATCAAATCAATTAAGCAGATCAATCCCAAACAAATCACATTAGATCAAATCAAACAATCAGGTGAATCTCAATTAATCAACCAAATCAATCTGAGTCAATCAAATCATAACTTACAGCTTGCGAAAACTAGCTTACAGTTCAAAAATACTGATTGGATTAACTTACACTTTGCTAAAACCAACCAACCACAATTCAAAAATACCAAATTGATTTAGCTTAATCATTCAAAATCAGCTCTCAATTAAAAAAATAGCAGTATGATTTAACTTACAGCGTGCAAAAGAAAGCCAATCTCACACTTAGTAATTACCCATCTAACTGCACTTTCGCGTTAACTGCAGCATTGTTAGTGCAGGTTCGAACGCCGTTAGGAAAACAAGTTTATTAATAAAAATTGAAGGAAAGCTTAGCGTTTGAAAATATATTAAAAACAACAATACATCATTTATTTAATCACATTTTTATTGGTCTTCTTCTTCTTCAACCGTGATTCGTCATAATGGTTTTGAGACTCATTCCTTTCCTCTACCTCATCGCTCTTCTTCCTCTTCTGTGAATCAGCACTATCATCTTGGATTTTGAGATACATTCATCTGATCCACGTCATCGCTTCCATCATCACCTTGAACGGTTATGTTGTAATAGTTTAACAAGTCGGTAAAATCTCTAATGTCCGCTGATATTGGTTCATAAACAGGAGAATACATTATAATAATGCTCACTCGATGACGATTACAGTTTAAAGAGCGAAACGCGCGAGAAACGAGAATATTACCGGCCTCGGATCTGGTTCGCGGGCGCACTCGTCAATGTTCGGATAGAATCGGTTATCTTCGGGGAAGTTTGGAGTGGAGGTCGCCGAAACAGCCTTCGCAGTCGTCTTAGTAGAAAATACCTCTGCCAAAAAAGGAGTTTAGATTTATAAACATGCCCCTAGGGAAGATATTAGAGCGTGGTTACGGAAACAAGAAGCGTACACTATGCATAACTCCTGCCCCACGTCTTAGGTTAGGTCAATACACCTACAATATTAGGTCAGATTAATAAATGCACGGTTCTAGGTTAGGTTAGGTCAATACTCGTACAATATTAGGTTAGACTAATAAGCGTGGGCCTTTCCCCTGATAAGATTAGCAAGGGGTTGGCCCATTTGGTGGCCAATGAGAGAGCCGCGGCGGCCATCTTGGAACGATTATCAAGGGGGGCTGACCCATTTTCCGCCCAATGAGAGAGAGAAAGACGTGACGGCCATCTTGGAAAGAATATCAAGGGGGCTGATCTATCTGATGACCAATGAGAGACGTAGCGAACATGTTGGAATTCTTCGGCAGCCTCTGGTGTCTTGAGAAGTCTTCAGCTGCTTCCGGTATCGTTTGATGTCTTCAAAGGCTTTAAGCGACCAATGAGAGACATGTCGGTCATCTGGCCGTGTACTTTAGCCCCTGATGGCTTCTTCAGAATGGATCCTCGACATCTTTCTATGAGGATGGCAATTGGTCGGTAGTTTGAGGGATCGGTCTTATCGCCTTTTTTGAGATTAGGTTGAACATTTGCTAACTTCCAAGATGAAGGGAATTCCCAGAAGACATAGAGATCGTATAAAGCTTAGATAGGACTGATACTAGTTCGGGGAAACATTTCTTTAAGACAATAGCTGGGATACCGTCTGGGCCAGTCGCCTGATTATTATAAGTTAGAATGCGAGTTAAAATTTTTCGCAATAAGTAATCAGAATGTAAACACATAAATACATATTCAAATTCAAATTTCCTGCCAAGGGACCAGGGGCTAAGACCCGAAAGCAAGTTGTGACGCCCTATATCTGTCTTATAAGTTAGCAATAGGTCCCTTATTAGAATACGAGTTCAAATTTCTCGCAATAAGTAATCAGAATGTAAACACTTATGTACATATTCAAATTCAGATTTCCCGCCAAGGGACCAGGGGCTAAGATCCGAAATCTAGTTGCGAAGCCCTATGTCTTATATGAGTTAGCATTAGGCCCCTTATTATAATACAAGTTCAAATCTCCCCTCATAGATGGTGCCACTACAATCCCTAATTAGTCCTACCGCTAAGTGATGCTAAATATTCATTAGCCCATACACCACTAGATGACCCTACAAGCAAATTCAAGTTTCGCAACAAGGGGGTCACGACAAGAGGGCACAGACCTGACACAAGTTCTTATGGCTGTCTTATGAGATAGCATTAGAGCCTCCTTATTATAATACTGTTTCCTAACCTAACACAAGAATCAATCAGAAACTAATTAAGTAAAAGGGGCTGTCCTTAGGACCACCAATCAGAACATTGTATGCGCACGCATATGCATACCTTCCAGGGGCTGAACTGCCAAAAACGCTCTTAAATACAACCAAAAGGGTCCTAATTAGGGTAAAAATTACATCAAAGGGCTGAAAATAGCCCCCGAAAAGAAGCCATAAAAAAGAGTGAACTGACAAAAATGTTCATAGCACAACCAAAAGGGCTCTAATTAGGGTGAAAGTTCCATCAAGGGTTGAAAATGGCCCCCGAAAGGAAGCCATAAAAAAAGAGTGAACTGACAAGAAGGTTCTTAACACAACCAAAAGGGCTCTAATTAGGGTGACAATTCCATGAAGGGTTGAAAATGGCCTTCGAAAAGCAACCATAGGGGTGAAAAATACGATCCTCGCGTGGGCATATAAAAAATGGCGGCCAAGGTACACCAGGTCACAAAAATCCAAGATGGCGGCAAGTGCCTCACTACTGTTATTGTTGTATTTGGAGGAATATACAAATTAAATATATACAAAACGGCTTTAAAGATTAATATTGTTTTAACCCCAAAAATATCTGTTCTGGTTAATGCATTAGTGATTTCAGATACGTCACAACCTTTATACACTTGAACATATCATTAACAGGAAGAATGACACTTCCTCTTTCAGATACTTTCATTTTACCAAAGTGTTTCTGCTTTTACGAAAAATTGTGTAATTAGATTAGATTACTTATATCATTTGACAACCATGATTCCAAAATTGCTATGATATCAAAATTTACAACAAACATTGGAATAGAATTCTAAATCTTTGCTTCCCAAAAGGGACGATCCGAAGACCTTACCTTTAGGGGGGTGTTGGGCTAAAATTGCCGACTGTTGATATAGCTGCTCCAGAGACTAAATACATATACCTAACACCTATTTAGTTTTGAGTAGAGTATTAATTGCAAAAATTGTAATAATTCATAGTTGTTGAAACAATTGGGTTATGTCTATAGTCTATGGTGTAGAAATTTGCAGATATTGATTTATTGAACACAAAATTTATTTGTTTATTTACGGATTGGAGGCAAAATACATAAATTTAAAATAAACTTAAAATAGTAAAGCATAAAATATGAGTTATATGTACTTATGTGTGACAAATTACAAAGGTAGCCGACGTTTCTTCAACTTGCTCCACTTGCTAACTAATTCAGATAAGTCAAGATTGTCGCCTATTTCTTTTTCAGAAGAAAGAATAATAAGTGAGTTTAATCGACCGTCGCCCATTCGCGCCCGTAAAAGGTTTTTTACTAATTTTAGCTTGCTAAAACTTCTTTCACTTGAAGCAAATGACACCGGTAGTGATAAAATATAGTTGAATAGAATTTAAGTTAGTTTTAATTGTTTTTCAAGAGGTTTTAAACACTGTACAATATTTTAAAAGGTAGTGCATGCCTCAGCTCTTAGTTTTTCTACAAAAATTTCCAATTCAGCTTTCATTGCACCTTTGTCCAGGTTTTTGTTTACTAAATTTACTACATCTGATATTAAATTGTCGTCCAGTTTTTCCTCTGGATGTAATAATGATTTTACAAGACGAACAAATGGCTGAGTTTTCGTTAAGGTTGTACTTAAAAAGTTTTCATATACAATACCTCAAGTGGACGATGAATTGCCGAAAATATTTGCCAAATTGTATGAGTGTATATTCGATATAAATTTTGAAACAATAAACACGATTAAGCACTTTGACAAAAATTTATGCAATTCGTCGGCCACGAGTGGTATTTAAAAGACTATTCAACGAACAAAATTGACGGTCAATTGACAAGTCATAAATTAATTAATTAGTTTTAACTTAGAACAAGTTGCAGGTTATATAATGGTTTCGATGGTAGTCGGAGTCTGCATTACTTCCACGAACAAAGTAAACGTCAAAGTTTATGTCAATTTGACATTTTACCGGAAGGCAATTAAATTTCACAGGAATTGTTGCACAATTGTGCTGATTGGTCCAAATATAAAAAATACTAAATTGTAATTGGTTGATAGTTGACATGGAGATGGTGAGTTAAATAATCAAAAGTAAAATCGACTTGTGTACCACGTTTCTCATCAATACTTTTAGGAGTAACTCTGCGTCTATGATGTTTTTGAAAGTCACTTTGACAATCAATATCGAACTTTAGTGCAAAGTCTTTAGCAGTTTGAATAAAATTTTTCACATTAACACCATTTAACAAATTCTTTAAAACTTTTGTATTTTCGTCTAGCAAATAAACTGCATCTATGACATTAATATCATTTTTTCAAATTACTCGGTTAAAATTTTCATTTTATACATTAAGTTTCTCATGAAGAAAAGGAAACATATAAAGTCAGAGTTCTTCATTTTTGTTACTAATTCAGATATTTTTGGTTTAATTTTATTTGGTACTGTTTTGTCGTTATAGATTTGGTCAAGTGAAATTAAAATAGCTTCAAAAGATATCTAAACTGCTTTAACAGATTCAGCCTTTGCTGTCCATCTTATTCTGGAAACGTTTCTAAGTGCTAAAGTGCTTTCTGCTTTAGTAATTTGTTCTGTAAATACTTTATAGCGTTTTGTGCTGTCTGTAAACAAAACGTATAAGTCTTCTAAAATGTTAAAAAAGTTACTAGCCATACTACTTGATTTGATAATATTTTTTTCAAAAATATTGACTCTATGTGCCGAACAAGAAAAGTAAATGACTTCATGATCTGCTAAGTCAGTAATATGCTTTTGCACAGCTTCATAAGCACCAGAAATAGCGGCAGCGCAGCCATAGCTCTGTGAAGTAAGTTTTTCAATAAGCAATTCACTTTTGATTAAAAGTGAAAATATTTCAGTAGCAAGCCCTCTTCCTGTTTTATTAGGAGCTTCAACTATTTCGATTAATCGCTCATATGGCTAAGATTTTTGGTATATCGAACTACTAAAGACAGCATATCCTTTGCGATGCATCCGGGTAGTATCAGCAATAATCGAAAAAAAATAGTCTTTAATATTTTTACATATATTTGAACGAACTAGCAAACCTAGTTAAATCAATGAATTCGTTTTGACTCTTTTCACCAAGATAGTTCACATGATAAGGCCGGTATTTTGTATTATCTAGCCACAGTTTCAAAGGTTCGCAGTGTCTAGCAATTAATTACACAAATTGATAAAAGTTTCCCGAAGTGTTATCGTTACCTCTGAATGCAAGTGTTTGTCTAGATAATGTGCGAGCAATATCAAAGAAGCTATTAATTTTTTGGTTGTATAGCTTTTCCTCTTCGCATCGAATAAGTTTTTCCCTGTTCCCTTTATCGAAAAGTTCGTCAACATGTTGTTTTGGAGCCACAAAGTTGCAATAATCTATTAAGGCAGCCTTAAAAGTATGAGAGGAAAAATGTTCTGCTAATTTTCCTTTTTTAGAAGGGCGCCGCCTTTTAAACAAATGCCACTGCCCAAGTCCTTCGTTGGTCCATGAATTAGCAGCATAACTTCTTCCAGGTCCATTTGGAAATAAAGAACAAACGAAAAAGAACGCAGCGTCTTTAAAAACACTATATACCAGCGACTTGAAAAACTGTTCTGTTTCTTTTCCACTATGCCTGAATTTTTCGGAAATTTGGATAGTTTTGGTTGACACGGCCCTAAGTCAATGAAAAATTGTCTCTGATTGAATGTCAATACTTCACCTCTCTGGCCTGGATCATGTTCAATTAATGTACTTGAGTCCTCAATCTGCGGTTCGTTAACGCGCTTTTCTGCTTTTGAATTTAAGACTTCTTGGGCTTTAGACGTAATAATTTTAATTTCTTTTGTAATATTAATGGCTTCGTGTAGAAAACGATCCACATCAGGCGTTTCTGATTTTACATGTTTCTAATAAATAATGAACCCCATTTAAATTTGTTGTTACAAAATACAGCCGAGCAACGCACTCATCCCAGTTACTAGTGTTTCCTTGGTCTTCTTTATTCTAGAAATTTAATTTAAAAAAGTTACTCAAATTTTCACGAACATTTATTAACTTACATTTCTAGTTTCATCTTGTTATTTCAGTTCATTTTTGCAGAAAATCACTGGGGCATCACACTCTTCTCAGTCAATTCGGAATTAGTCTAAAAAATAGAAACTAAACTACACACAGCAAAAACCAAACAAATTTATTTTTAATTGAAATAAATAAAACTAGTTCTTTGCAAGTTCTTGTAAATTAAAAATCTATAGTTAATTAATAGGTACTCCTACTCACTTGGTGTCTCTGCCTATAATTTCTGAGGTTGACGGAAAGTTTATAATTTCTGTAGCACTCGTACTTGTGGACGGTTTTGGCTGTAAATCCTTAAATTCCGACTTTTTAGCAGCTTCAATAGGATTTGCAGGTGTTTTAACTAATTGCACTCTTACCCGTTTACCTCCGTGTTTTTTATTTCATCATCATCAAATTTGCTGCCACATTCTAAGACTTCATTGTTATTGAGTAGTAGATAAAATTATAATTAATTCTAATTAGCTAAACTATTCGAAACGGTACAACACTTACGCTGAGATAGTCAGTTCGATAAATATTAGTTTTTCAAAAACTTTATTAACAATTAATCAATTACTTAAGCCACGTTCTTGTTCCGAATCACAATGCGAAATGAATCCAAGATGCAGTGAAATTAAAATTAACACATTTCTCAGTCTCAGAAAAATTATAGCGTTTCTGAGAAACTTGATAAAGTAAGTACAAAGTAAAGTATCAATAGTATCAATATCAGAGTTTCTGTGAAATCACTGTTTTCAAGGCGAGAATTGTTTATAAGTTTTTATGAGTGTAAAGCCGAATACAATCATTTCTTTATACGTCACCGCATTATTTTTTTTGAGCAAGCTATGATTCGCAAACGTAATTTTTTATTTTTAATAATCGACTTACTAAATATAATGCCGATTCAACCTTAATACCTAACCGGACGGCTCTATAAAAATTTGCCGACTGGGAAACCTTTGGGGGGAGGGTTGCACCCACCAACACGCCCCTATCGTATCGTCCCTGCTTCTCAAACCTCTTGCATTCTGGTAATAAAGGTCGATCTTAATGTGATTGGGTGATGTATTTAGTTTTTTTTTTTGCGTATAACGTCGAACTGTTGTAGTTGGTCTGTAATGTATGTATGTTATCAAAAAGATAGATTCTTTTGCATTTTCCCTCTCTTCGAGATCCTGTAAAATTTGATTAAGCTGATTTCTTTGCATAACTGTCTTGTCCAAATAGAACTTTCAATTAATTTAGTAAATCAGGAAGAAAAGGAACGTATTTCACTCTTTTCACGCCGAGTATGCCATTATTACTCTGTGTGCACATACACACAAGGTTTATGCAACATAAACATCAGCTGATGTTTATGTTTTAATTTTTCAACTTTGACAAAATTGTTTTCAACATCTTTAACAATTTTAATAGATAATACTACTGACGAAGATAACTGTAAGTGTTATCGACACGTTTAGATTGTATGATTTAAAATATACCATTAAAAAAACCCAAAAAAGATAAGTATTTTAATACGTCTACAAAGGTTATCAACTTCAGATTTTATATGTGAATGAACGTTAAACGTATACATACACTTAGCAATCAGAACATAATGCCAATTTTGTGGTTTACTTACAAGAACGGGCGTCTCACATGATACAATTATACTATTTTAGAGCCGAGACTAAGCCGAATATAATGATCCTAATTCCATATCACAACTTTAGAAATGCAATTCAAAATTTAATAAATCAGGAGAGCACGAAACACAGGCGCACACTCATCAAACTTGCTTGTACAATATCGGAGTATAAATATAGAATTGAGCAATGTTCGGTCCAAACACTGATGAAAATGTACAGAGCACAGAACTTAGCTTTTGATCATTTAGGCAATCTATTTTGACGTAACCTTCAAGAATATGTATAAATACAGATTTTTGGGAATTTGCCTCAAATGATGACAAACACTACTCTGGAGCTCAGAACTTTATTCGTAATAACCGAGGCAATCTATTTTACTGCGTTCCTTGCAAATTAAGCACATAAATATAGATTTATAGCAAAATTGAGGTCAAATGCTAATAAATACTCATCGACCACAGTATTTAGCTATTGCGTTCTATTTTGCCAAGTCTTTAGCGCATTTGGTTCATAAATGTAGATGATGGGCAACATTGGTATATTTCACTGCTCCCTTCTTTAATTTTGGAACGTTTTTATATTGTAGAAAAATAGAGTGGGGTCTGGTAGAGTAAATGTGAATAGGTTGATTGGAACAAAATTCTTGATTAATATAAAAAACGTGTTAGAAGTACTGCTCTATACAACTTTACAGTCGTGACTCCAATGTTGACTACGTAAGGGACTCGTGTAATTTGTTTTGCTTTAACCATTGTAAAACCTTTTTGTTACATTGCTTTAGGCAATAGATTATCTTGCAAGCGGAAAGTTGTAATATTTTTTCTTATTGTATACTGTAGTCTATGAAAGTGTTTAGCTATGTGTTATAAGTATAATTCTCGTAAAGATAGGTTAAAACTTTGTGTTTACATTCACCCCAGTCTTAATTGGTCTAGCAATAATAGTATAATCATTGATTAATAGGTGGAAACATAAACAAACACGTTCCTTTGGTTAAAATTTGAATGAAAATTACCGAACGTTTTATTCTTTTATTGTATAGCATAACTTTGTCAGTAATGCTTCGAACGTAAAAGACCATCATACTATCAAGAGCTATATGTATGGAATTCTCAATAAAAAGAAAATGTTGAGAAAACCTATGGTAAACCTAGAACTGTAGTTTTCAATAGAACTGAAGGAAGAAAAACGAAGAAAGGTGAGTAACAGGTAGAGTTCAAGTTCTCTGCAAGTTGATGCATATCTAGAAAATCTAGAACATTGCAGTAAGAGCTAGAATGAGTCCTGTTACAATGCAAGATATAAAAAACATCGCCGGTGATAATATCAAAACAAACCTTTACAAGCACTACTTATAAAATTTTAACAAATGTGTCGAAAAGATTCAAGGAGTCCTTTTGAAACATGTGAATTTTACGAACTAATCAATATCAATACTCTCAATGATAAACCTGCATTTGTATTTAATTGCGACGAAAGCGGGCTTGCAAATGTGTCCTCGAAATTAAAACCAATTGGCGAGAAAGGTATGCGCTATCTAGAACATCGGGAAGTTCAGGAAGGGAGTCAAGAAAGGTCCTTGCTGGCGTATCATTAGACGGACTTTGTCTTCCACCACATGCTATTTTTAAGGGAGTAGGTGTTCATGCTTATTCTAGTGCAACATAGACATTCAACTGTTAGGCAAATGTGCTTTTGGCCGTTAAAAACTGGGACCAAAAAGAATTCAGTTTGAAACAAAATAAAATATTTTTTCATACAAAAAACTGTTTGTTAAAACTACTGTTTCATACTAAACATAGGTTTAGTTTAAGAAATATGTTCTTTTTTAGTTATTCTCTACTTTATTTTGGGATAAATGTAAATAACCATTTTATTTTTAACTATGAAACGTTAAAAAATACGTGTACTACCCTATTTTATCTGTCCCTAATCTAGACATATTACACTTCATAAATAAGAAAGTATTTATGTGCAGTCGCTCGCATGAAAATTCAAGGGGTAAATTTAAATACAAAATTAAAACAAGGACTACAGCAATTATATACCTTATACTTTCTAGGCACTTAACTAAGAGTGATCTACTTTCTTCAGACAGTACAATAAAAAAATCATTGGTCTATTACATGTTACAATTGCAAAAATCGTTTTCAATAGTACTATGACTACCCCAATTTTGGCTCACAGCCACAGTGGTGCTATGTCTCAAGGTCATGTAATGTTGCCAGATTTTGCGGTATTTCCAACGTCGCGCTTTTTTTTCTAGGTCAAAAGGAAAGAGGACAGGTCAAAGTTCATTGACCCCCAAAGTAGGTCAAACGAAGGGGGGGTGGCCTCGTCCACTTTTTTCTAGAGGGGGTAGCCCGCCCATTTTTTAGAAGGAGGGATGACCATACCCTATTTACATAGGTCAATAGGTGAGGGGAGATTTCAAAGTTTATTGACCTTTTTAGGTCAAAGGAGAGGGGATGGCCACGCCCTTTTTTTATAGAAGACAGGACAGGCCGCGTACTTTCTTTTAGGTCAAAAGTAGAGGGGATGGGATAAAATTCATTGGTCCCAAAGTGGATTAAAGGAAGATGGAATGGATCAAAGTTTATATAACTTAAATCAAAACTCAAAATGGGATGATTATTTATCGAAATAAGTATAAGTTCGTTTACCCGACCACTTTGTTGTTATCAAAAACTTACATTAAAGCCAACAAAAAAGGAAAAGGACAAATTCGCGTTTTTAGTTTTTTTTTGACTAAAACTGAAATGATAATCTATTTATTCCCACAATGGTTCATATCCGGTACGGCCGAATCCACCTTCTAACCACAACTAACTGTTTTTTCCAAGTCCCCCGCCGTTTTTCAAAAGTTACTAAATTATAACAAAAAAATTCTATTGAAATATTCCGTCTTTTCTTACATTCCAAATTTTCATGAAATGTTAATTTTTGAAAAATCCATTCATCCGTAGCAAACTCTATATGTCTCCGGGAACCGGTGAAATTTTACTCAAATTCGTGCGTATAAAAATTCTAAGCGATTTGCCACGATATATTCTAATGACGTAGTTTTTAGCCATTTGTTTTTCTCTCCCAATATGTGTTTTCTTTTCATTTGTTATTGTTATGGACGTTGCTAATTTTCATTAACTGGTATTATAAACGTTAAGTAAAAGGATGCCAAAAAATATATCGTTAGAGCAGAGATGTCAAGTTATTAAGATCTACAAGCACTGTAGGGCCTGTATATGATTCTAACCTGTAAATTGATTCGGTGTAAGTAAAAAATAACACTTACCCTTTTTAATATAAGAGAAAATAGGCATAAGTTTAAAATTATTCTATACCCTGATGCTATTACATGTGTTTAATTAGGGTACATGTCGGGTTTGGCTTTCTGTAGTTGTATTTAAATTTGCCAAAATGACGAGAAGCGAGTTTGACACTCGTGCACAAGACGCAGTCGTGCCATTTTATCATTATCCAGTTCCGACATCTTATATATATATATATATATATATATATATACATATATATATATATATATATATATATATATATATATATATATATACTGACGGATGAAGTTTAGTTGATCTGTGACGTTCACTTAAGTAATTACATTGAAGACGATACGTAAATAAAAATCCTAAAATGGATAAAAACGCTGTTCGGTGCGAATTAATATTTGTTTTTTAAGAAGGTAAACACGACTGAAATGTTGGCCTGTATGCAGCAAACATTAAGTAACAGTGCCCCTTCGAAAGCAACGATTTCTCCCTGAATTCCACAACTTAAACGTTATGATTTGACCATTTAAGGTTATGAATGACCAGTACCGTCAAAAACAATAACAGCCTCGGAAACAGTCGATTAAGTGGATGATATCGTTTTCTGAAGCATCGAAAAATAAACGTTAACGAAATAGCTATGACCGTAGGCGTATCAACTGAGCGCATACATCACATTTTGCACGTAGAATTGGGCATGTCTAAGCTGTCAGCAAGATGGGGGCCGCGATTGCAGAATACTGATCAAAAACGAGAAAGAGTGCGAACATCAAGTAACAGTTTATAGCTGTTTAACAAGAGTCAGGTTGTTTTTCTGCGCCTCTGTGTCGATAAAAGTTGGATTCATCACAACATCTCCGAATCAAAACGCCAATCTTAACAGGGAAACATCATGGCAGTTCTCTGCCAATGAAGTCGAAGTCGTTTTCATGATAACTCACCTTCCCATATCAGTCGCATTGTTCGCGAATAGTTGAATTAACTTCCATTCCAGATTATCTTGCACCCACCTTACTCGCCAGATCTTGCTTTGAGCGTCTTTCACGTATACGCGAAGCTCAAACTTTTCCTTGTCAGAAAGAAGTTTAGGACGGACGAAGAACTAATTGCTGCAACGGAGCAATATTTTGACAGGCTTGAAGATCATTGCAAAACAGGCATAATGGTCCAAGAGTATTGGTGTACAAGGAGAACATGTTGAAGAAAACATTAATGTCCTGTCTTTCATTCCGAGTCTCACGTGATTTTATCGATGACTTCTCACAAAGAAATTGTTGTATACCATTCAGTGTTAACTGTTATTTGATCCTTTAAAGGATTGGTTGCGACATCGATGACTTCTCACAAAGAAATTGTTGTATACCATTCAGTGTTAACTGTTATTTGATCCTTTAAAGGATTGGTTGCGACATGTCCAGTACAACCGAAGAAACAAGGGATCATTTTTTTGCAAATGCTTTGCGAACGAATAACTCTTGCTGGACTCGGTACTAATTGCTGCAACGAAGCAATATTTTGACAGGCTTGAAGATCATTGCAAAACAGGCATAATGGTCCAAGAGTATTGGTGTACAAGGAGAACATGTTGAAGAAAACATTAATGTTCTAACTCCTGTCTTTCATTCCGAGTCTCACGTGATTTTATCGATGACTTCTCACAAAGAAATTGTTGTATACCATTCAGTGTTAACTGTTATTTGATCCTTTAAAGGATTGGTTGCGACATGTCCAGTACAACCGAAGAAACAAGGGATCATTTTTTTGCAAATGCTTTGCGAACGAATAACTCTTGCTGGACTCGGTTTACCTTAGAACTCCTAAACAGTGAATTGTTGCTTAGTTTTGTCACATGTAACGATGCTGGAGTTCCTCGGTCGGATTTTTTAAGTATTACTTTATACCGGTTAACACGATCCTGTCTTTAAGCTTCAGTGAAACAATGCGGAATCCAGATCATTCGAATGAATTGCACTCCCTGATATACTAAAGGATGCCTCTATTTCGCGGAATGTCACATCCCGCTCTTCTACAATCATGTTGTTTATTGCATCAAGGTTTTCTGGAATCAGAACCGATTTTGGGCGATCTTCACGAGATTCATCACTGACGGACGCACCACCACAACGAAATTCTACAAACCATCTTTTCTGATAGTGCGTCATTACCAAAATCTGAACGAGGCGATTATATACGTTGGTCGTAAAAAGTCATACAACCAAAACCTTGACGAATAATTTCCATTTTTTCATATAATTACTTTCCTTCAAACGCTTTTTGTCAACAAACTACTTTATCAATTTCTAAGCCGTCATTGATTTAACAATAACAAAGTTGAAATTTTACAAATATGTGATTACATTTTAAATAACGCCGCCTAGTGGTTATTTGCAACCACTGGATGTATTATTATAACGTTCCGATTAGATCAAAATATTCTTATTCTTTAGATAAATCCGCAGCTCTTGTATCGTATAAGCATAGTCTAATCTGTTTACGTGGGAATTATCCCGATTGTGTTGTATTGGTTTTGTCCAGTAAACCAATTTTTTTCCTTCTCAATATGGAAAATTTAAATTACGCAAATGAATTTAGTATAAGTTTTCTGGAAAGAATGTAAAATTTATGACGTTCTTTGAGTATAATATCAGAGTAGTTAGTAACACACTTTTTTTAAAAATTTGCATAAACAAAATAGAAACTTCCTTTATTTATATTTTAAATATAATGATGCTTTATAGAATATCTTGAAAGCTCTGATAGTTCTGCCTCTATTGTTAAATATATTTTTCTTCCACATCCCATTTAAAAATCTAGTCAAATCTAACAAAGAAATAATTTTTTTCTCAATAATTGTAATTGTTATGTACAGTGAATACGCAATTTAGTTCGTTTAAAATGATTTTTAATTTTAACTACATATGTTAAAGTATAGTTCTGTGGCAACTTAACATATAGTTGGTAAAGTATTTACTTCAAACAGCAACTAGTGCGTAATGTTGGTACTGCTTTTCTTCCTTTCATGACCAGTGTTACAAATAGAATTTAAAAAATCCTAATTAATCATAGCATTCGGACTGTTTTAAACCTACAAGAAAAATTAAAGCACATTTAAGGTCACCTAAAGATGTTTCAAACCCATTGCTATCTTCTGGAGTGCATAAGTTATCTTGTTCCTGTGGAAAAGTATATATTGGAACCACAAAACATAGCTTTGATACAAGACGTAATGAACATATGAGATTTTGTAAATTAGGTCAACCAGAGAAATCTGGGGTAGCTGAACATTCAATTTTAAGCTATTGAGATATATGTGCAACCTATTAACTCAATAGGCAAGAAGAAAATCTCCGTTTAAATCTGTTTTGGCATCTTATAATTAAGAGGCATAATCGTACGTCTTGATTTTAGTTTTAGCTTTTAGTATGTCTAGGTCTTTAGCTGTGTTTTTCCGAGACCTTGAAGTAAATGAAATTTATATTCTTTAACCTTACTTCGTGGAATTCCATAATTTAATATCACTAATTTCTTAAATACAATATAATTCCACAATTTCTTTTATATAATTATTTATTTCTCTACGCGTTTCAATACAACATGTATCATTATAAAAAGAAAATATGTAAGTAAAGTAACAAACAAGTAGTTATGATAACAAATCATTAAGCAACTTGATGTAAATTATACTTCCATATTTAAAATATCTGTTAAAAGTGAGTATAAGATTAATCTATTCGTTTATTAAAGGTACCTTCTGTTTATGTTTATAAATTTCTATCGCTTCCAAAACATCTAATTTGCCTTTTTTATTACAAAAATGTAATGTTCTTTTGTGAAGTGATAAGGTGATTTATGAAAATGTAAACATTCACCATTATCACACATAATAAAATCTTATCTTTTTTGGGTTTTTTAATGGTGTATTTTAAATTATACAATCTAAACGTTTCGATAACACTTAGAGTTATCTTCGTCAGTAGTAATATCTGTTAAAATTGTTAAAGATGTTGTAAACAATTTTAACAGATATTACTACTGACGAAGAAAACTGTAAGTGTTATCGAAACGTTTAGATTGCATAATTTAAAATACACCATTAAAAAACCCAAAAAAGATAAGTATTTTATTATGATAAGGTGATTACTTATTATTAAATGTGTAGCATAATTTCATTGTCTGTGTGTTTATATTTGTAGCATCTAATGTATTCTGTATCTATTATCAAAACAAAATTATAGAATGTGCAATTCAATTTATAAATACCCGACTTCAAAATATCTCTAGTTAAATCTATAGCTTTAAATAAACGTTTAGGAACATTGGTATTGGATTTGAAAGCTACTTCCTACTTCTTGTTCTTTTGCAATATGTGAGCTACTTTTTCTAATATTTTTTCAAAACATGAAATTGGTATGTATTTATTTTTTATCGGTTCTGTGTTAACTGGGTAAACGTTTTTGATAGAAAATTTATACTTTTAATTTTTACTAAAGTGTCGATTATATTTGAAATGTTGCTTGTGCAATTTGTTTTATAATTGATATTTCTTTATTGAAAATTATTTGGTTTAATGGTAAGGACATTGCTTTGCGTACTAATGATTTATATGCAGCTAACTTATGCGTTTTATGGTGACGAATCATTTGGAATTGTAGATTTTCGGTATATGGAGAACTCAAACTTGTTCTGTGTATTAATTGTTATGTTTAATTCTAAAAAATTAATGACTTTATTTTGTTCTTTCTCTAGTGTAAATTTTATGTTGTTAGGATGTACATTGTTAATATTAATTAAAAGCTCATCAATGTAATCTAATGAAATGTCAAAACCTGCTGGAACATCATCAACATAACGCAACCGAAATACAATCTTATCAAAAACTTTAATTCAAAAATTTGATATTCTAAATTATCCATAAAGGTTAGCTAAAATGAGCGAAACTGGACTACCTATAGCTAAACTATTTTTTGTAGGTAAAGTTAACTGTTTATTAATACGTGGTTTAGTTAATTTGCTCAAATATGATTAGGTGTTAGAATATACGAAACTACAGTCTTAAAAATGAATGATTTTCAGTTTGGGCTTAGCGCTTATATTTACATCGCACAACGTAGTATATGTCTGTGTAGTTCTATTACATGGTATTTGAGCCAGAAAGTTGTAATTATCCAGTTCTTGTCACTGTGGATGGTGAATTAAGAAAGACACTCTTCCTTACGGGCATTGTGATTTAGTTATACCTGCAACAAAAAGAGATAGGACTAGGTACGTCTCGTTAGAACGCAATGAAAATAATTCGACTTAAGCAACGACACCCAAACTGCTACGTTTATTTTTAAAACCTTACGAATACCTTTATAACATTATGTTAAATGGTTTATAATTCTATCAAGAATATTATCACTTACCAACTGCTTACCCTTACTTGTATTAGACTCACTAAGTTATCATTTCCATATATAATACCATAAGTGCAAGGAAATTATTGGATAATTTAATGTCTAATCACGAGTGCTAGATACACCCTATTCGCCCACAAATGCTTTTTTGAGATTCAGCAAGCGCAAGCGTTAGATCTTTTTCGGATATTATACAATAATTTTCTTCGCACGAATAGCATTCAATTAGAGAATTGCATTTAGAAAACTAGAAATTGTATATTCAATTAAGTCGTCATTTACATTATGTCTGTAATACTTTAGTTTTGATATTTGATAGGACCTACTATGGTATTATCTAGAAAAAATGCAGTAATTGGTTTAAAATTATACAAATGTAGTAAATATATAAATTTGAATTTCAAATTTGAAGCTTAAAAATGTTTTAATTATTTAGAAAAACAAAAGCACATTTTTTCAACGACTCATTTGCATTGCAGCGTCATCGGAATAACTGGGTATACCTATGTGCTGTGTCCGTAAAAGCAATCTTTTTCATTTTTAACTACTTTTGCAACCCTTCCTTTTTTCATGAACTAGATGTCATTTTTTCTACAACACGTGAGTGGTATGGTGCGTTGTACATAACAGATAAAGATGGTTCTTGGAGATTAGATAATAGGTGATCAACTAGCCACCTCTCAAATATTGCTGCCTCCATGTTATCGTGGTAATCAAACAATTTGAAGTGCTATGTTTAATAAAACCATCTTGATTACGGGCGTGTACTATGATGAATCTTTTACCGTTAGAAGAACAATTTGCATTTTTTTTACCTCTTCTGTGATCCTCTAGAAAATACCCACGTTTCATCTAGGAATATAGCTGGTAGAGGTGGTGATGATTGCATACTATGGATGTATTTTTTTAAAAATTGTAATCTTGCGGATGCAACATTACCTTTCTCTCACAGCGCTCACCGACTGCAATCTTTTTAAATTTTAGTTGTTCAATCTTTTGCTTACGGTTGGCAGAGATGCTACTAGTAGTTCTTTTTCTGCTAATGTTTCCTGAGTGTTTGTAATCACATCCTTTTGAGCCTATTACTCATAAATTATTAATAATTAATAACATATTTACGAGTACAAATGTGATTTTAGTACGCTTTTGATGTAAGAATTTTAAATCAGAAGTTTACTAAAATCACATTTATACTCGTAAATATGTAAATACCAAATTATAATATACAATTTCTAGTGTTTTGAAATGCAATTCTCTAATTAAATACCATTCGTGCGAAAAAATTATTGTATAATTTCTCAAAAATGTCTAACACTTACTTGATAATTGTCACAAAACATTCGTGCTCAAATCGACTTTGTCAAGCACTCCTGATTGTACATTAAATTATCCAATAGTTTTCTTACATTTATGGTATTATATGTGAAAATGATAACTTAGTGAATTTAATATATATATATATATATATATATATATATATATATATATATATAAGGCTAATCAGTTGGTAGGTAATAATGTACTTGATAGAATTATTTAATATAATGTTATAAATGTATTTGTATGGTTTTCAAAATAAACATAACAATTTGAGTGGCACTGCTTAACCAATTTAAGAGGAATTATTTATATGGCGCTCCAACATGACCTACCTGGTCCTATCTCTTTTTGTTGCAGATATAACTCAATTACATGCCCGTAACGAAGTGTGTCTTTCTTAAATCACTGCTCGCGGTAACAAAAATTGGCTAATTACAACTTTGTGTTGTTTCTGGATAAGCTTTAGAATTTATTTTTGTGATGTATTTTTTATGTTTGATGTAACTGAGAGTTTGTCTAACATTATTGTCAAATATATCAAATTCAATATTATGTCTTATATAAAATTTGATAAATAATGAAAATTTTTAATGGTGTATTTTTATATTTATATTTTACATAAATGTATACGTTTCGATAACAATTACAGTTGTAATATGTAAACGCAAGCTGAGCTTGTTATTAATATAACAGTTTGATTAACGTACAAGCCAGCTATAGTATCTAATTTTAGTTAAAAATAACTAAATCCTTAATAAAATTAAATATTATTAAACTGCCTTGAAGATGACAAATCAGAACACCTTCTAACGGTGGAAGGCTAACAGTGAAAAATGTCATAATCAAAAAGCAAATTTAACAAAATTTTACCAAATAACTGAAACTTAACATCAATTAAAGATTTAATCAAATCAAAATTACCATAAATTATTCCGAAAAAACTATTTCTTGGTTAGATTTGACTACATCTTTAATTGATATGTCAAGTTCCTATTTGTGAATATTTTGATCAATTTCAAATTAAAGTTTTTCACAACTTTACACTTTCATCGTTAGCCTCGACCGCTAGAGGGTGTTTTTAATTTGTCATCTTCGAGGCAGTTTAATAATATTTAATTTATTAAGGATCTAGATATGTTTTACTAAATTAATTTATGCATAATAATGGTGAAAGGTTACATTTGCATATACGTAAATAAATTCAGTAGGTAGCGGGTAGGTAATTTTCGCGATCCCGGTCAAAACAGATCTACTTTAGGGAAATAGCGGCCCTGCCCACGCAAGCCCTTGAGTCTCTCTTACTCCCACACCGAAAGAACTCATGTTCTTAACGTCATTCCAATCTGCCCCAAATGTATCTTTCCCACATCCCTAACCATCCTCCAACCGGTCTAGCCAACGTGGAGGATTAAGGCTATTAACACTCTCAATGACGAATTTCAAGAGACACGGAATAGTACCCCAGGTAGGTAGGAATGATCATTCTAAATCCCACATGGTTAAGGTCTACCTCGAGGATTCTAGGGGAGGCAAAAATTCGCAAACGCATACTATTTGGAACGGGCGTAACCATGAACCTATTAGTTTTGTTTGTTTACATTCGCCACAAAAGAATACATTTTAGGGTTATTTTACAATTTTTAATGTCAAAATCCTTTAATAAAAATTTATATTGTCTTCGTGAAAATGTATAATGTTCACCTTTTAATTTAATTTGAGTAGTTTTAATTTGTAAAGATATCATTCATTAATTACAATTCAATTTGTTTGCTTTCTGTTTGAGTAAATGAACTTTAATATTTGATTCACCAAGTTGCGCAGGCCAGCTCGATTATTAAAAGAAAAGATTATTGTTATCACTCACCAAAATTATATTCAATTTGAGTTTCTCAATTTATATGTAATTTCGAACTTTGTTGAATTTACTTCTTTCAGTATGAATGCTTTTAATATTCGTAATAGTTAATAATAAAAATAAATCAAACGTTACATTCATTTAATTAAACTACTCTCCAAATGCAGAAACGGTTCATTTACAATAATACGTAAAAAAAAATCTTATTATTATATTTCGTATTCTTAATGGCTAACATGCATAAATAATTTCTGTATTAACAGTGAATGGAATTCTTTCAGTTCAGTGTTGATATTTAAATACGAATTTAAAGGAAAACACATATACGTTTCTTTATTATACAGTTCGCAATCTTACTTGTCGCTTTTAATATAAGAACAATGCATACCAACGGTCGACTAGAGCGAAACAAGGCGATGTGAACAACAAACAAATATCTGCCTCCACGCAGAGCACACTGTGCATCTGAATAACAATGAAACAGATTCACACTTGGGCGGAGTAGCTACCTTAAAGAAAAAATCAAAAGCCAGGTACTAAAAATGAACTCAATATCAGATCGAGTCATATATTTAGTTCAGAAAATATCAGAAGAATATGGCTTACAGGTAATACAAGTGTATCCTCCAATCAGTTCCGCAGAAGATAACGAAATCGAACAACTTTATGAATACATAACATTAGCACGAAAAGTAGAAAACACTTATTACTGCATTATTATTGGCCACTTTAATGCAAAGTAGGAAACACCAAATCCGGCAATATTCACAATAACAGAGGACGTTTTGGACTAAGCAAAATCAACGACAGAGGAGAAGCTATGACAAAGTACCTCCAAAGGGAAGACGTATAGTATGAATACCTTTTTCAAAAAACCAGAATGTAATCGACTGTTATTTCCAACAAGAAATATGGTATATCAGATGACAAGTTTGACCTAGGTAGCGACCACAGAATGGTGAGAGCAAAAATAACCATAAACACCAAAAGCGAAAGAAAGAAACTGTTCTACCCACAACGTTTTCCAACTGTTGATGAATTAAAACTAATAGAGATAAATACCAACAAGACCTAAACAAAAAGCTAAGCCCAGTAAATGACCTTGAAAAAATGGGAATAATTGAGTTAGAGGCAAAAATTCGAAGTGATGGTAAGACTGTCGCCAAAAAGATACGTTCCGAAAGAAAACCAAGACATCACAAAATGATAGAACCTACCAGACGACTGATGGATGAGCGAAGAAACACGAAGGAAGGCACACCAGAGTACAATGAATTAAATAAACAAATTAAGAAAAAGGGACATTAGAAACAATAACACAAAACTTGTTAAAACTGTAATAAAAAACAACAAGAACATGAAAGTTATAAAATACGCTAGTTCAATTGGAAAACCACAAATGCACCAGCTTAAAGACAAAAACAACGCAATAAAAACGGAAAATGGCGAAATAACTCACATAATTGAAGAATTTGATGAAGATCTGCACTCCTCAAAAAATCCAAAACCAAACAACCTAAAATCATCCAGTGTCATAAATGTTGGATCAGAAGAAACACCATACATCACAAATGAAGAAATCATAGCTGCTTTATCTCAAATGAAAAATGGCCGTGCACCGGGTGAAGATGGAATAACTAGTGAAATGATACCGATAGGAGGCACTACAACCATAGAAGCAATCAAAATACTGTTGAATAAATGCCTACAGAGCGGAACGATTCCGAACAACTGGCAAAATGTCCAAGTTATTCCGTTGCACAAAAAAGTGGCAAAATAAACGCTGAGAACTATCGATTTATAAGTCTTCTCCTCCATCCATAGAAATTACTCACAAAGGTAATCACCAACCGGTTACCTAATAAATTTCACAGTTACCAACCTTCAGAACAAGCTAGTTTCCGCAAATACTACAGAACCATCGAACAAATTCAAAACCGTAAAACACTAATTGAAAAGTGTAACGAATATAACATTCCATTACATCTAGCATTTATAGATATAGAGACTTACTCAAACACATATACGGACATGCGGCATTACAAGTGACCAATGACTAATGACTCGCAAAACAGCCATCCAACGAGGAATAAGACAGGGAGATACGATCTCCCCGAAACTTTTCACCTTAGCGCTAGAAGACGTTTTCAAACAACTAAACTGGGAGCATCAACATAGACGGCTGATATTTGAAACACCTCCGCTTTGTAGAAGACGTAGTTTTGATTAGTAGTGAAGTGAATGACCGCAAGAAATGCTTTTGGATTTAAAAACTGCATCGGACAAGATAGGGTTAATGATAATAATAATAATATTTATTGTGCAGCATGAGTACATAAGTACACTTACACTCGTCCAGGTAAAACAAACATATTCAAACATATTACAATACATATAATAAGTTAAAAAAAAACAAACAATAAAATTACGAACGAACTAACATTCAATTGACTTAGAATTGATGGAAAACTCATCAAATGAATAAAATGCATTGTTTACAAGAAAATTCTTGATTTTACTTTTAAATGCCGCCAATGGCAATTCTCTTATACCAAGTGGTAGTAAATTAAAAAATGCTTGAGACTGATACCACACATTATTCTGAGATTTCTTCAGCCTGCAATATTTAACTCTCATATTATCTTTGTGCCTTGTATTATGCTGATGGATATCAGATTGATGAACAGCCAGAGAGAGATTCCGTTTAACAAAACAGAGAGCTTCGAGGATATAGAGGCATGGAAACGTTAAGATCTTTAAGCCAATAAAAAAGTTGCGACAGTCAGCCCTATATCCAAGACCAGCAATGATTCTGATTGCCTTGCGCTGCAATCGAAAAACATTTCGGCACTGTGCACTATGACCCCAAACCAATACTGCATAAAGTAGAGTACTTTGTATTAGCGCAAAGTAGGCTGTTTTAATCACTTCAAGGGACGTATTGCTATGTAAGCTTCTTAGTAAAAATAAATATTTATTTAATTTATTTGTTACTAAGTTAACATGATAATCAAAATTTAAGAGCCAGTCTATACCACAACCCAAGAATAGTACTTTGAAGGAAGAATCTGTACTAGCTTTTTTTAATGATAGAGGCATAACTATCGTTTTTGAATCATTGAGCATTAGTTGGTTAAAACCACACCACTTTTTGACAATATCACTACCTTTCGCAACATTATTATTAACAATGTTAAAATCAGAACCAGTTGAAAATAGCGTTGCATCATCAGCATACAAGATACAGTTAATGCTAGATGGAAGATACCTAGGCATGTCATTTATATAAATTAAAAATAACAAGGGTCCCAATATAGAACCCTGCGGTACTCCATGATGAACAGGTAGTTTATCAGAAAGTATATTGTTATGTAGCACACATTGATGTCTGTTTCTTAAAAATGAGGCAATTAACTCAGCACTGAGGCTGTTAAACTTGTAGAAAGATTTTAGTTTAGTTACCAAAATTTCATGAGAAATACAATCAAAAGCCTTTGAAAGATCTACAAAAGCAGCAATTGTAAGTTCCCCTTTTTCAAAACTATCTAGAGGTACTGACAAAATTAGTTATTGCATCAGAAGTGCTTTTACACTTTCGGAAACCATATTGATGTTTGAAAAAAAGATCATTACTTTCAAAATACTCGGAAATTTGTAAATACAAAACTTTTTCAATTAGTTTACTGAATACTGGCAAAATAGATATCGGACGGAAATTATTGACATTATTTCTGTCTTCACCTTTTTTAAAAAGTGGTAAGACTAATGGCACCTTGAGACTATCTGGAAAAATTCCAGATTTAATAATAATATTAACTAGTGTGTTTAGCGGTTTGATAAATAAACTCACACTACGTTTGATCAATTTTATATTAAGACCAAATATATCTCTAGAATTATTGCATTTCAAGCTTTTTATGGCCTCTCGAACTTGAATTTGAGATACACCTTTAAATTGAAAACCAGGCGCATTAAAAATGCTGACGTTAATAGAGTTAGACTAGTCATTATTACCAGTAGATGAGCTCACTGAGTTGTTCTTTGCGACGCCTGTAAAAGAAGTGTTAAAGTCATTAGCCGATAAAATTGAAACCGAATTCACGTTCACATTTCTATGTGAGTTAATTATGGACCACAAAGCTTTAATAGAATTACCAGATGACTTAATAAAATTATCATTAGCTTTAGTTTTAGCAAGCTTGATCTCCTTCTTGTATTCAATAGCCAATTGTTTTTTAATATCTAATAAGTTATTAACTTATTGTAAAAATCATTAATCATTTGAAGGTTTTCCCTCAATTTACGTAAGTTAGGTGTAAACCATTTTACAGAAGAGTGATTATTAAGTGTTTTCATTTGAACAGTAGGAAAACAGTCAGTATAAATCTGACAAACTAAATTAACAAAATTAGTGAAATGAATATTACAATCTACACTATTATCTGAAAACATATAATCCCAATCATAATTAGCGAATTTAGCAAAAAACTTATTCATACCCGACATTGTTAACGGACGAACTACTTTAGTTACGCAAGAATCCATTTTGGGCCCCTGAGGTTATGTAATGTTAACTTTAGACCTAAGTGGTCGGATAAACCTAAATTAACAGAATTTATGGTGTAATCATTTATGGAAAAATTGATAAAAATATTATCCAAACAGTTTTCATGCCTTGTTGGAATGAAAACCGTTTGAATATAACCATTAGCATTTAAAAGATCACATAAAATCTGCGATTGTGTGTCAATACCAAAACGAACATTAAAATCCCCCACCAAAATAACATTATACTGCACTAATCTATCAAGCAACATTTCCATTTGACAATAGAAGGTATAAAATTGCCCAAAGGTGATCTATAAATACATACAATAATTACGTTGACATTTATTTGTATGCAACATATCTCACAATGAAGTTCAATAGATAAGTCATTAATGCACTTTAATGGTTTAGCTGAGATTTCTAATTTAACAAAAATTAAGACACCTCCATGGATAGAAGTAGACCTACAGTAATAGGATTTTACATTCAATTCACCAAGCTTAATGAATTTGACTAAAACCAAAATTCTAACCCAGTTTACATGGGCGAAGAACAAATTGAAAATGTCGAAGATATATATATATATATATATATATATATATATATATATATATAGGTGTCTGAAAAAATGTGGGAAATCTCTCTGATTTAGATAGAAGACGAAAAAATAACATGACAAGTTCCTATAAATTTTTTCCTCCAGACCCTCCCTACGGAGATGTGAGCCCCTAAAGGACCCCGTTTTTCTTGAATAACTTTTAAAGTACTTGACATAATTTAATCAAAATTCAGTATGATGACCACTACTAAGGGCCTCTTAAAATAGTATCCTTGAAACATATTTAGCTTGTTTAGTTTACCAGGGGTTGACTAAGTTGTACACCTTAACGCCTAAATTTTTAACACCCTGTATGATAAAGATCTAAAAAAAATATTTTTGGGTAGTTTGAACCTTTCTCTAAAAAAAGGTATACTCGTTTAATATCGATAAAATTAACTATTTTCGAGAAAAAAAATAATAAACGAATGTATGTTTCATTTTCATTTAATTAAAAACTACCATAAGTGGGTCAACATGGGCTCCGTGAAGTCTAATACACTCGCAAGCATGACGAATTGAGGACTGCCGTACCCGCCAGAATAATCCCACATTGTTTCTTAGCACAGCACAATGAAACGTGATTCTCCGTAGAAGCTCCTCCCTAGCACCAACCGGACTGGAATACACCCAGGTTTTGAGGTGTCCCCACAGGTAAAAATCCAAAGGCACCAGGTCGGGAGATCTAGGAGGCCAGGCGATAGGTCCACTTTTACGGTTTGGATAGACGTTATTTAAGTGTTCCCTTACAGCAACGCTAAAATGAGGTGGTGCCCCATCGTGCATAAAGTACATGTTTCGGCGGGTTTCAAGAGGTAAATGCTCTATTAAATCTTGAAAAGCGTTCTGGAGGAACTCCAAATAAAGTTGTCCATTCAATCGCGCCGGCAATGCAAATGGTCCAATAAAAAAATTTCCAATGACTCCTGCCCAGATATTAATTGATTGAAACGGATGTTGATGATGCGAAACAATAGTTGTATGAGAATTTTCATCAGTCCATACTTGTGAGTTGCGTAAATTCGTGATACAATTTTTGGTAAAAGCTGCTTCAACTATAAAAATAATAGTGCTAATGAAGTTTCCATTATTTCGTTGCTGATCCAATGGCCAGTTTGCGAACTGCATTCTACGAGGAAAATCTTCAGGAATCAATTCATGCACTTTTTGCAAATGATATGGGTATAACAGCTGTTCTTGAAGAACTTCATTAATTATAGATTTCGGCTTATTAAATTGTGTGGCTAATTTGCGAGTGCTCGTTGAAGGAGTGCCATCTACAGCATTCAAAATATTTTCCTCTAATTCCACCGTATGCACTGTTCTTGTCATACCAGCATAGAACTTTTTTTCTTAAACATTCCTAAAGTTATAAAGAAAGTCAATATTATTACTTTAGTAACCGAAATCACTCACCATTCTCTCTTAGACGTTGATCAACTCGTTGAAATGTCTTCTGATTTGGAATAGTACGATTAGGAAATCTCTCGTGATATAATCTTCTTGCTTTCAAAACATTGCAAGAGGCAAGACCAAACATGAAATGCATATCTGCATATTCAATAAAAGTGAATCCCATATTTCGAATAAGTTTACAATTCAAATCACCACGAAATCCAAGAATCAGTAAATTAGGGCAAATTAATGTCGATCAATGTATCAGCGACGTGACAAATGTCAAGTTCTATATGCAGGTTATTTATTTATTTCGTATCATAGGAATCTTTGACATATGTCTTTTTGAGTGAAGATAAATAGAATGAACAAGAAATAAAATTATTCCTCATGGATTAATAAACTCACTCAAGTTTGCAACATTTTTTAAATAATTAATATGTTTAATTTGGTTTTCCTAATTTATTATTAAAAGAGTGTTTTCTCGTAAAAATTCAAAAAAACACGGGCTTAATTTTTTTTTTTTAATAATTTATTAATTATGAAACATTAATTCGTTTATTATTTTTTTTCTCGAAAATAGTTAATTTTATCGATATTAAACAAGTATATTTTTGAAAAGCTCTTGAACGTGGGAATTCAAATTTGTAAGAAAATACAGAGTGATCCTTTAAAGAAAATGCAAATTAATATAGCTACACATTTCTGGAACACCCAATATAGTCAATAATATTTCCAAAATATGTGTTCGTTTATGGTACAACTTTCACGAAATTTTGAAAATGTTATCTTCTACCATAACTGCGCAATCGTCCGAGACCAGAACTTTTGGACACTACATATGTATATATATATATATATATATATATATATATATATATATATATATATATATATATATATATATATTATATATATATATATATATATATATATATATATATATATATATATATATATAACAATCCGTGCTTTGTTTAGCCTGATATATTAATAGACCGCTACTGGGCCTGAGATAGGGGAATCCTAAACAACTTACTTTTTTATACATAATATATGTTCTCCGGTACTTGCGAATCCCAACAATGTTGCCGCTGTTAACGAGCTCATTTGTGACTATTTATACATTATACACATTTAGTAAATTGTACTGCTTATATCTAGAATGTTTCAATTATGGAACTCAAGCAGAATAATGAAAACTGGCTAACAAAATACTTTGTAGTAAACGTTCAAAAAATTCAAAAATTTTAAATATTTTTATTCTGTAAAAATATATAATGGACGGTATAAAACAAATGTATACCTAAATAAAAGTTGTAGATAAATAAAATTTATGTTATAAAAGAATTGTTCTCCGAGATACTTTTATTTAATACCTTTTTAAGTGATTATCTTAACAAAGGAAATACTAGTCAATTTCTAATCCTCTTATATGGTTTCTAAACTAATAACTTTCATACCGATTTTATCTACCACTAAACAATTTAGTTGTTTTTAAAATAAACCTTAACCTTTTGTTCATTGCATCCTGGAGGTAGTAGTTTAAAATGACAGTTGTAATGTTACATAATCTTTCATAGTATCATTTGGTTTTTTGGTACTCGAAAGTCAAAGTGAAAACAAGTCACTTGAGGGTTTGTTTAAAAAATGAGTTTTCGTGGAAGAAAATTGGTTGAACCCACCATCAACAATATTAGTGATACCAGTGGTAAGTCATACTTGTTTTTCGTAACATTAAGTTTCCATAATATTTTCGTGATTAAGTATCAACTTTTTAGGGGAATATCAGTTATTAAGAAAAATTCACATTTAGCACTTAAAACAATACTGACACACACAAAACACACTCCTCAACTTGGATTTTGACTTTATTTCCAATCCTAAACAACATTCCTCTATAATTATTACTGATGAAAATTTATAAAGGCACTATTTTATAGAGTACTTATCCACGAAAGTTTAAAATTGCTAAAAAATATGTCTACACATTGTCTTATAAAACCAGTAATTAATCAGGTATTGAAAAAACACTTAAATTCTACTTTAGGGATTTTTTCCGATAAATTACGCGTCGTATAAAAAAATTCCAAACATATTAATCTACATAATTAAGGTCTATATATTGATATTTTTATATCTTTGGAATATACTGCTGTTTCAGAAATATCTGATAAAAAGGAAAAACAGCACCTAATAAATCCCCCCTCTCCGCCACTGAATTTATTCCAAAGTCTAATCAGCTCCAGGAGAAATGGAAACAAACTTAAGTACAAAAATTTAAGTACAGACCTGTTTTCGTTCTGGAGTTATCCTGTATGTCAACATAAATCCACTCACACACACACACACATCATGGCTGATCTTGGCGAAACTTGGCCAAACCTTGTGTAATAAGCTAATAAGTCGATTTAGCGATAGTGAAAAAACAGTTGATTGCATAATCTTCTGCAACTGCATACGTACATACAGCGTGGATACTCTAAGTGGAATAAATTCTGTAACCCAAAGGAGTGAAGTCCGGGAGAAAAATCATGATAGGCATTCTTTATAATTGTTTCCAGCCCTCAATTTGGGGGTTATAGTTTCTCCATGTATCCACCCCCGGGGGTGAAGCCACCCCTAATTTTTTTTTCAAATGTAAGGGTAGATCAAGTGATACACCGTGTGAAAGCTTGTATTAGGAGGAATACAACGCAGTATTTATTTTCTCGAGCATTTGAAAAATAAAGTGAAAAAACCTAAATGAACAACGTTCTCTGGCTCAAAGTATTTAATTTCGAAAATGATTGAAATGTCGGTAGGTAAAAATGTACCGTAGTGATAACATGTATTTATTATCGCAGCAAGACTGATCTTATCGTTGAAGGAAAAAAATTTTATCTTCTGTGTTTCTTACACTCACTAAATGCTTTTTAATTTCGACAATGCTTGAATGGTCGGTAGATAAAAATGTGCCGTATTAATTGATAACGTGCATTTATTATCTCAGCAAGCCAGGTCTTATCGTTGATGAAAGACGCTCTTAACCTTCTGTGTTTTAGTGTCGATTTTAGTTACCTGCTTGGTTTGTTAGCGTCCACATTAGTAAATTACAATATTGTCTGCTCCTTGTATTTTTCTTTGCTCGTTTATTTAAGTAAATAATTCCTCTTGTGTAGTTTTTACATCTTTACATCGTAGTAAATTATTTAGCATGGCTTATTTAACGGAACACTCAAGCTGAGGTAGCTGAATTATTTCAAGCAAATCATCCCGATTTACCGCGGCTTTCTCAAGGTACAATTAGCAAAATAGAAAGGCGCTATAGAGAATTGGGTCATGTCAGGAATCTGCCAAGACAAAGAAGAGAGGCAGTTGACGAAAATACAAATCTGAACGTTTTGTTGGCTATTCAAGAAAACCCCATCATTTTGGCACGGCAATTAGCGTGCGATAATGAGGTCAGTCATAGAACTATTTTAAAGGTTTTAAAAACTGCAAAGATGCACCCTTACAAGATCCAAATGCTACAAGAGTTGACTGATGAAGATCCAGACCGACGAATTGAGTTTTGTGAACGAATGATGGACCATTGATCATGGTCACATACAGTTAGAATGGATTCTCTTTTCGGATGAATGTACATTCTCTTTACATGGTGAAGTGAATCATCAAAATTGTCGTTATTGGTCTGGCCACAACCTCCATTGGATGCGGGAAACTCACACGCAACATACATAAGAATTAAACGTATGGGCTAGAATTATTGGAGATCGAGTGGTAGGGCCATTTTTCTGAATGGTAATCTTGGTGGGCAGTTATATCCTTCTATGCGTACGGATGACCTGCTCCCAAATTTAAGGAACCTATTTCCAAATAACAATCCAAATGACTCGGATGAGAGAATTTGGTTTCAGCAAGATGGCGACGTACCTCACTATGCATTGCCAGTACGGTACTATTTAAATCAAATTTTTACAAATAGATGGATTGGTCGAAGAGGTGGACTTGAATGGTCACCACGATCCCCGGATCTTAATCCCCTTGACTTTTTTATGGGGATATTTGAAGAGTAGGGTTTATGCTACATTACCGACCGACCTTCAGGATCTGAGGGACAGAATTACTGCAGAAATCAGAAATATTCCACAAGGCATGTTTCAAAACGTGATAAATGGTTTTTACCACCAATTGGGTCTCTGTCAAGAAACAAATGGACACGATTTTGAACATCTTTAGAATTATGAGTGTACCCCACAAGAAAAGATTTTTTTCAGAGAAGTCGTTAAATCGTAATTTCATTTAAGAAAGTTCTCAAATGAAACTTCCTTTGCTAAGAGATTTGTTTATTATTTTTGATTTTGATTTTTTTTGTTCAACAAAATAATGTTTAAAATGTTGAGAAAATAAATACTGCGTTGTATTCTTCTTAATACAAGCTTTCACACGGTATATCACCTGACCTACCCTTAGATTTGAAAAAAAGTTTAGGGGTGGTATTACCCCCGGGGGTGGATATATGGAGAAACTGTAACACCCAGATTGAGGGCTGGAAACATTTATAAAGAATCCCTATCATGATTTTCCTCCCAGACTTCACCTCTTTGAGTTACAGAATTTATTCCACTTAGAGTATCCACCCCGTATAGGTTGGAAGGTAATAAATAATACAAGATTACAACGATAAGTACTCTAATAACTGTTTTAGATTGAAAATGATCGACAGAAATTTTTGCAAAATTCTTCATATTAGACACGCATAGCAACCGATCCAATTCTCCCTGATAGAGGGGAGTAAAGGAAACATTTACAGTGCAGGTTATCAAAGCATATTAACCTTTATCTGACATGAAGTTTTAAACGTCTGTTTGACATATATTATTGTTTTTTTGTTTTTACAATGATTCGTATTTTCGTAATGAACTTGTTATAAAGAGGTTGCATAATTATCTTGAAGAAATTGTTATTAAACTTATTTCATTTCTTTTAATTTTCATTTTGTGTTCCAATGGAATGAAATGCAATGTATACAAAATTATTTTCTACGTAAACTAGTTTAGAGTATGCATTTGTGATAGTCGTATTATTATACTTTAACTTATTCATGCTTATACACTATATAATCTTATTTTACTGCGATATACATACTCTCATTTTATTGTTACAGATTACACAGGGCCGGAGAGAGCGGCGCGGGCCCAGTGCTGGGGTATGTCGGGCCTCTGCCATTTATGCATTTTTGTGTAACCCAAATTCACTAATCACAGCCATGTATGTATTATACATACACATATATTTCTAACTCTCCATAAAATGCATTACCGATTTCAAACCATACTATTGTAATGTTTATGTAAGCACTCCAATTCGTTTTAATAATTCTCACCCCCAAATAAGCAGTAACCCATTCACTTTAAAAACAATTCAGTTCATATAAATTAATTGTTTAAAACATTAAATTCGCCATAAACTTACATCTTTAATAGTCACATGTACATGTACAAAACAAACCTACCATACAAACTGTTACGGTATATTAACTTAGGCTACGACCCCCTTTCTGGCCTTTTTCTGGGCAAACTCATCTATGATATTGTACAAATTGGTAGACTTCACAAGTTCCATTTCAACAGTCAAAACACCCAAGCTTGAAGTATTTTGGCACATTGTCGAGCGGAAAACGTTTTTTACGCGATTAAGAACCGAGATAGAGCGCTCCGCGCTCGCAACTGTTGCGGGGATGGAAACAAATATTCTCAATGCTACATTAAGATTAGGAAATAGGTTTTCCAAATTTAAAGTTTTAACTTTATTGAGAAGGTCCAAGGGCGCAAGAGTTTTGCTACCAAAGTTAGCTTGGTAAAGTAATTTCAGGTTTTGCAATTCATCAGAAAGGTCGTTTCCTATATCATTAGAATAGCACCTTACAAGATCAGCTGATTTTTCCGAAATTAATTCATCTGCCATTTCATTGCATTGCCACAAAACAGAAAACCCGCTACAAAGAGATTGTACTGTTCTAAACCACACTGTCGTCCCCTATGATACTGTCCAGAATTACATTGAACATATCATTTCTGAAATTAGTTTTTGCATCATTACTGTCTTCATTAGCTTGCCTCTTTCTTTTCTTTCGTCTCTTGTCTTCCTCGTCAAGTTGTTGGGGCCATCCTACATTTTTAGCGACTACTTCAGCTTCACTATATATACGGTCCCGCCCTTCACAACGTATAGTTTTCTTCTATCAGAGAACCTAAGTTCTTTGAGGCTACATCCATAGTTTCACCTCGGTGTTGAAGAACTCTGTTGACAATGCCTATTGATTTTCAAACCTGAAGGAAAGAAAGAATTCGTTTGTTTCCTTATTTTAAAAACATGACGTCAGTAATATTTAAATTGCCATCATTGTACTGCAACTGCACGGAATATCATTGTACTTAAGTATAACAAAAACGAGACCTTCGCCAACACTTATTATTTGTAAACAACTGACAATGTTCTTTTAAACGAAATAAAAATATTTAGAACAGGATATGAATTTTTTTGAAAAAGTCATTTATTGTGGTTAATAAAGCACAAACTAAATATTTGAGCTTAAACTGATAAACAAACATAAAATTAAACGAATATATGGTAAATGATGAATAATAAATATATATAATATATGATGTATTCTTACCTTGAACCAAATAGACGCAAGAAGAAGGCAGTTGAAGGTTTTGAAATATTTTTTCAATCCCTCAAGGTCTCGACGACGTTCAGAAGTTAGGCTCAGTTCAGTCAATGCCACCAGTGCTTCTATTATCCCTGGAAGGTGAGCTGCGACTGGTGTAGCGCTGTCTACTCTAGCAGACCAGCGAGTCTTCGACATTGAGTGAAGCGAGCTTGGTATTTTTCCTTTCAAAATTTCCCACCTTTGGGGACTGGAGCTAAATATGTTAAACAACTTTTGAACAGGTCCAATAAATGTTACTCCTGCCACACAGCTGCTTGTTCCCCACACAGATTCAAGGCATGACAAGTGCAAGCAGAGTAAACTACTTCACTGTTAGCAGACAGAATTCTTGCCTGAGCTCCTTTGTGCACTCCTTTCATGTTACTCCCATTGTCGTAGCCTTGACCCCTACAGGCTTTTAATGGGATGTCAAACTTCTTTAGCTTATCTAAATTAAGCTCTGTAATGGCTTCTCCACTCTTTTTGGTACAGTCGATAAAGCAAAGTAGCCTTTCTTCGACTTGGTAAGGCTGAGTTTCATTTTCAGTCAAATAAACGTATCTCAAAAGAAACGCAGTCTGCTCAACACGTGCAGAATCTGATGTTGCATCAACTATTATGTCATAGTATTTTGCAATTTCTCTTTCCTCTAAAATTTTCTTCGTAACTTGGGCAACGTAAAGAGTAATAAACTCATTTTGAATATCATGAGACAGATAATTCACTTGCATTCTTTCTCCCTTTTCTTGAAACGAGCGGACTCTATTTAAATGTACATTCAAAACTGGATCATAATTGGCCAGCAGTTCTAAAATTCCCAAAAAATTGCCATTTGAGGGGTCCCCGATTTTATCACTACCCCGAAGAGCAAGTGCTCTTTCAGCTAGGAATAAAGTGACATTAAGAAGTCGCTTTAAAAGATCACGCCACTTGTCCTTTTCTTGTTGAATGGAGTGAAAGATTAAGTCCGTTAGCGATTTATAATTTTTTGATTTGATCACCCCTGACTTCCACTCAACACAGCAGCTTTTATGACTGGAACTACTCTCATGTTCTGGCACTTTATTGAAGAGTTTTTTCCAGCGTTTTTCCGCAGAATATCCTCCAGAAAGAGCGAACGAAGATCGTTTTGGCTGGGGCAACGTACTGAATATTCTGTAAGGTAAACAGTAAAACGCTTTCTTAACCGTGCTCCAAACAAGCCAATCACGAGTAATCAGTGCCCCATTTGTAAGTTTCTTTTGGAAGACCGAGACGGGAACGGAATAGTCTACCGAATCCACAGAAATTGTCCAGGCAAAGTAACACGAGGGTATTTTAAGTCTCGGCTGCTATCGAAAGCAGAGTCACCTACATCAACATATTTGTCTGGTAAAGGTAAAGCCGGTTTGTGGCCTTTGATAGATTCAATAGTCGTAGGCGACACAGACTGAATAGGACTAGGAGTCCCTGTTTCAGTGATGGGAACTGGTTCTTCCTTGTTTGGTTCGATTTCATTTTGTTGTTGTTCATTTGTAGGTAAAACATCTACTTTATAACTATTACTATAGGTGGGCCTATTAGTAATGTTACTTTTTTCTATAACTGACGATGATGAAGGAGGACATTTTAAAAACTGTCCAAGCGATAGCTCTTTCCTTCCTTTTTTAAGCACCTGATTTGTGTTTGTAATTGCAACTCATAGTAAGTTTCACTAAAAACACACTATACGCATTCTAAATTATTATTATTAATTAATTAAATTAAAACTGACGTATACAAATCACACAAACCGTGGCGAATCACTAACACAACGTATTACTATTGGATTAGACAATCGACTGGCAGTGAAAGCATTATTTTCGCAGCACAGTGCGGGAAAAACCCTTCCTCGCGCACGCGCTTCATAGATTGTTGTGCAGCATTGCCAACATCAATTTTTCAAACAGTAAGCTTGCAACTTAAGTTTGTTTTGTGATTTGTATGGTATAAATAAAAAATTAAGTTAATTTAATAGCCACACACATTTCCAGTCTCCCGGACGTAACTGGATGAGGTAGGCCTAGAATTCTGTACCAACCACAAAACTTTACATTACATCATTGGGCCCCAGGCCGGGCCGCTTCGGGGCCCCGGGCCCGGTACTGTAGCACCTTCTACACCGGCCTCTCGCCGGCCGTGTGATTACAACTAAAAATTAATCAATTAGTTAAAAGTACGACATGTCGGATATTTTTACTCTAAATTATAATTTAAACCTATTCTGTTTATTGGCAACAGTATTTAAACTGTTCTTAATTTGACATTGGTCATTAGCAACTTAAAAAAGTTGAAAAAGTATAGCATAGAAGTTAATGTATAAATAATGTTTTAAATCAAAGCTTTGCTCTACTATATGTTGAGATTATTACCTTTTTATGTGTATAATTGAAAAAATGAATTTTAACTAGTCTTTTATTTCTTTTGGTCTCTGGCATTAATCGTGCTGTTTGAACAATCGCTGCAAAAATATTACGTTACTTCCATATATGGGATTTACTTTTGCAGACCATATTTATGGATTTGTAGCAGCACATAATTAAAACATATTTTGAATGATGAACATCAATTATAATAACAACCTTATAGCGATCAAGCAGTAACAAAAATAGAAATATACAAATAATCGTGAAATAATCCAAATTTACCTAGAATATACTTACGGTTCCTTGTAAACCCCGAGCCACGTTGCCCTGAATCGGGCTCTGTAGCGTACAATTTGTTTAACTAAATAAGGTGTACATAAATGCGACCTCTGATGCATGCAACGAGATTATTGTACTAATCTGTATATAATGTATATGTATATATATATATATATATATATATATATATATATATATATATATATATATATATATATATATATATATATATATATTATGTGTGTGTGTATGTGCGTGCGTGCGTGCATGCGTGCGTGGGTGTGTGTGTATGTGTGCGTGTGCGTGTGCGTGTGTGTGTGTTGAAAAAATTCGACGAAAGTTTTTATTTCACTATATACCTGAAGAAGAAATCAACTATGACGAGTCCATGATAAGGCACTTCGGACGACATCCATGCAAGCAGTTTATCAAAAATAATCCAATTCGCTTCGGATATAAAGCTTGGTGTGTCAATACAGCCTCAGGCTATTTGATAAATTTTACAATTTACCAGGGTACCGATCCACAGGCTAATGAAGAATATGAACATTTATTCGGCAAAAGCTCAGCTCCATTTGTAAGTATGCTCGATCAATGTCCGTTGGAAAAAAAGTCTCTGCCATATAGCTTCTACATGGATAATTTGTTTACCAGTTTTATTTTGCTAAAATGTTTTAAAAACAAAGGTTCTGAAGCTGTTGGTACTATACGAAACAATCGTATTCCATGTGTTCCTAAGGCAAAATTAAATGAATATAGAGGCAGAATGCTTCCATTAGCAACAAAATCGGTCTTACAAGATAGACCAAGAGGCTCCAGTGATTCAGTAATTGACAGGGAAAATGGCATACTGTTAATAATATGGTTTGACAATAACGTTGTAACTGTAGCTTCTACAAATTATGGTGTGGAGCCCCAAAGTAAAGTTAAACAATTTTCGCAAAAAGAGAAGATAATAGTAGAAGTTTCAAGACCTCACGCAATTGGAAAATCCAATTCAGCTATGGGAGGGACAGACTTGATGGACGAAAACATATCAAGGTATCGTATCGCTTTACGTAGTAAAAAGTGGTGGTGGTGTATATTCTCATGGTTAGTTGACGCGGCTATCCAAAATGCTTTGGATTCTTCATAAAAAAGCAGGCAATAAATGTACACAATTACAATTTAGAGAAGATATTGTTATTATTATTATTATTTTTATTTGGTCTTGAATTACAAACAATAATGTATAAGACACGTCAATTGTATATGCATTAAAATTACATGTACATCACAAAGAAGAACAAAAAGAAAACACAAACATAAGTAATTTACAGTTTAAAATGTTTGAGAGCAATTAAAAAATTCTGACATATCGTAAAAACATTTCTGTAATAAATAGGATTTCAATGATGACTTAAAGGTTTTTAAATTATGACACGATTTGATATAATTCGGCAAGCAGTTAAAAATTTTAAGACCTAAAACATTTGGAGAGTAGGCAGTCACATTATATCTTGAAAAGGGAACGTGAAATAAGTTCTTATTTCTTGTATTGAAATTATGAATATCCTTGTTCAGATTGTAAGTAGATTTATGATTGAAAATATATACACAGAGTTCAAAAATGTATATGGACGTTAAGGTAAGTATATTAAAGCTTCGGAAGATATTACGGCAAGATGCAAAATGTTTTTTATTTGCCATAATGCGTAATATTCTCTTTTGCATTAAAAATACAGAGTTAAATGAAGTGGAACTACCCCATAAGCAAATGCCGTAACGTAGACGACTATCTATATGCGCATAGTACACAGATATCAGTAGTGGTCTATTTAAAATAAACCGCAATTGTCTAAAGATATAAGAAATAGAAGATAATTTAGAAGTTAGTTTCTCACAGTGCACTTTAAAGTTTAGTGTTTCGTCTAGATAAATGCCCAAGAACTTGGTATGCATTACGTTACATAAACTCATGTTATTTACGTTCAAGTTAACGTTTAATATAGTTTTTTGTCTGTTATGAAATCTAATAACCTGAGTTATTAGAATTAGAATTAAAATATAGATCACGTTTGGCTAAAAAATTCATAGTAGTTGTGACCGCATTTATGCAATGTGTCTTGAGAGCGTTTTCATCAGGATGTGAAAAAATCATTGAAATGTCATCCGCGTACAAGATGTGATTTTGTGTACTCAGGGTCAGGCTAAGATTATTAATAAACAGGATAAACAGAATAGGTCCTATCACAGAGCCCTGTGGTACACCCATCGTAACAGGAAGTCTATCCGAGATACCATATGTAGTATGATTATTTATGGTTTTCACTGCAACGTATTGTTCTCTTTCGCACAAAATGACGAGATCCAAGTAAGAGCAGTACCTCTGATACCACAGTTTTCTAAAAGTTCTAATAGTTTAGAATGGTTGACGCAATCAAAAGCCCTGCTCAAATCACAAAAGATTCCTACCGGGTTTTCGCATGCATCAATATGAAACATAATACGGGCATAAAAGTCGCATATAGCTGTGTTTGTAGAGCACTTTGATCTAAATCCGTGTTGATTAGACGTGATTATGTTATATTTTTCAATAAAATTAATTAAGCGATTTAAAAAAGCATATTCAAACACCTTAGAAAAGCTGTCAGAGATAGTAATTGGTCTGTAGTTGTCAATTAGGTGTGCATCATCTCTTTTAAAAATCGGTATAACTTTGCCAGTTTTGAGTTTATCCGGGAAACTACCTGTTATGAACGACAAATTTATCAAATAAGTTGAGACTTACCTTACCAAATTCAAAAATCCACCTAAAGCGACTGGTCGTCCGTCAAGTAGCAAATCATCCAAGTCTTCTAATCGAGTTAGTGACGACATTAGATTTGACAATATGGGACATTTACTAACCCCTACCCAAGACAATAAGAAAATGTGATATGTCGGACAATCATGCAGCTCAATAATGAGAACAAAATGTCTAAAGTGTAACGTTGGTTTATGTTTAAACTGTAATGTTGAATTTCATTCGAAATAAATGGAATTCATTATTTAGATAGTGCGAAGGACTGACGTTGCCATATGGCAACGGCATTTTTTTTTAGTTTGTATGTAGCAAAAAAATCTGATTTAATTTTTTTTACTTATTTAGTTGTAATATACCATGAAAATACCAGTAAATTAATTTTTATTTAAAAAAATCAAAACTCCGTCCTTGATGGGTTAACAAGGGTAAAATCACTGAATTTATACCAAATTCAATGGTAAAGTAATAAGTTGGCAACGTTGCAGTAAAATTGCGTTACGCACAGGTTAGTTAGTACACTGTAAAGTTAAGTGAAGTTTCGAATCAAGAAGTAACTGTCAAAAACAGCATTAGAAATTTATATAAGATAATTAGCAATTTTTATGTTATTAAATAATTAGTATTGGTATTTTCTGTTTTAATATTTATTAGTTTTCAATAAAAATGCCAGTAAGAAGAGCAGCTCATGCGGGAAGTTGGTACACAGATTCAGGTAATTTTTTCTAATGAAACCAGCTGTGCTATTCCTTCTTTTGTTTAACTTTGCATTAAATGTCATTGACCTTAATCCCATTATATTTTAATAAAATGCATTTTAACAGGCCCTGAGCTTTCTCGACAGTTAGAATATTGGTTACATCAAGCTGATTTAAGGCATGGCCCTGCACGTGCAATCATTGCTCCGTAAGTTATTACATACTTGTTTGTAAAGATTGTAATTTACTCCTAAATTAAGACATGCTGGATATCAATATTGTGGAGCATGTGCTGGACACGCATATCGACAAATTAGTCCTGTTGTTGTTAGAAGAATATTTATTTTGGGACCTTCACACCATGTACGATTATCAGGGTGTGCTTTATCTAGTGCACAAAAATATCGGACGCCTTTATATGATCTACACGTAGATCTTCAAGGTTGGAATTTCCTTATTTAATGTTTGTTTTGTATAAATAAAATTTTAGTGAATGCCGACTTGGAAATGACTGGACAGTTTGAATGGATGGATTTGGACACTGATGAAAATGAACATAGTATAGAAATGCATTTACCTTATGTAGCTAAAGTTATGGAAATGTAAGTAAATTGTGGACAAACAGAAATGATAGGTATTCATTCACAAACTTTGCTATTATTTTTAAGTAGATTTATATTCAAAGCTCTTACCTTTGTTACATCATTTTATTGTACTATCATAAATTGCAAAATTTAAGGCTATCATTTATCCTCGAGATAGTTCAGCTCGCTTACATTTTATTTATAGTATTTGTGTGCAAATTGTGATTTTTCTGATAATTGGGCTTTTAAGAATTTCTGCAAATAAACCCGAAATGACCACAAAATCTTAATAAGTAGTGTATATTATCAGTGCAAGAATTGGATAAATTCCATATCATCAGCGACCGACTGTTTTGTTGAACTCTTTTCTTCTGCATAGCAAAGTTTAATTTGGGCTAATAGACTTACTCTGACAAATTTTCGTACTTTTGTAAATTTATTATTATTACGTTATGATTGAGGTTAAGGTTGTTCAACTTTTAATGTAAAAATTGTGTCTATGGCTTAATTGTGCCAATTACATTGAACGTAACCATTCATTTAAATTATTTTTGCTTATAATGGCAAATATCATTAAGAGGATGATACCTATAATTTTTATGAAAACATTTAAATTTATATAAAACAGATAAAAATACACAATGTCAAACACAAAAGATAAGTACATCCTGATCATTGTTTTTTTTAATATGTATGACTATACATGGTGTTTCAAAAATGTCTGCTTATTCTGTGTGTGAAATTTTGTCAAATGAACATATGGTCCAAAGGCCACCATTTTTGAGATACAGGTTGTTGAAGTTTTGAAAAAAGGGACATTTTCTTTTGATTTCTCAGGAACTATACACTCAGACAATCTGATATTATGTACATTACCCACACTCTACACCAGTCATACACTGATGCTCACGCTACTCAATTATTGGATACAGTGGTGGAGATATGGCCAGGTTGAACTTGTATGCCGCTTGTTGTACTCCAATTTTGTTTTCATTTCTGTATTTGTCAACTCAATTTACACGAATAAGGTCACTTGTAATTTTGTGATTTCACGGCTAGTTTCCACGATAAACAAGAAAATTTTATTTCATGCACTTCATAGCATACGCCACTGGTTCACTATTTCGATCTGAAAATCTGTGAAGATCTGGAAAACATCCAGGCAAAGAAAAATTCCAAATAGGATTTTTCTTTAAATCGCTTCGTTTCATTTTACATTGTTTAGATACATATTATTATACGTATTTGATTGTCACACCTCATTTTATGTTTTCTTTTTATGTACAACACCTTGTACCTCTGAAACGACGCGATTTAAAGAAAAATCTTATTTGGCATTTTTACTTGCCTTAATGTTTTCCTCATTTTAACAAACTTTCAGATCAAAATAGTGAACCAGTAGCGTACACTATGAAGTATATGAATTCAAATTTTCTTGTTTATCATGGAAACGAACCGTCAACCACAAAATCGCAAGTGACCTTATTCGTGTATATTGCGTAAATTCTAGTAGATCCAGTGGCGTAGAAGTTCAACCTGAAAAACCTGTTCGACCTGGTCGTATCTCCACCACTGTATCGAATAATTGAGTATCGCGAGCATCAGTGTATGGCTCGTATAGAATACATAATATCAGATTGTCTGTATGTATAGTTTCTGAGAAATCAAAAGAAAACGTAGAATCTTTAACACCTTGTATCTCGAAAATGGTTGCCTTTGAACCATATGTTCATTTGACAAAATTAGTCTAATTTCACACACACAATACCTCCTAGAAATTTTGGCAGACATTTTTGAAACATATATGTAAGTTGTGATGTTTTCTAACGTGAAATACAAAAAGGTTTATGTGTTATTTTGAAGATCAAAGCAAAGGTTATCATTTTTTTTTCATAAATCAGATTATTAATGTTTGGTAAATCCATTTTAACAAGGCTAGTAAAATTTCTTGGATAACATATATTGTCTAGTATGATATTTTTAAAGTAATATGTATTAACATGATAAAATCGTAATATATGTTCATTTCGTTTTAAAAAAAGTAAACAAAATATTTATACAGGGTGTTTCATAGGTAAACCGACATACGTTACCCGCAAATAAAGGGGACTTGGGTGATTCGAAATAACATAGATTTACTGGGTCTAACATTTTTAATAACTGAGCTATGAGGTGTTTTATCAATTTAGCCTTTTATAAGCCATGACTTTGGAACCACCCTGTAGATTTTGTCATATTTGGTAAGGTATATATATATATATATATATATATATATATATATATATATATATATATATATATATATATATATATATATATATATATATATGGCTTCAAAAGCCCAGTCGTCAACTGCAAAAATTTGAGTCAAAATCCAGGTCCGTCTTTAGGAAAATTTGTATAATTTGATAATTCCCAAAACAACACCCTGTATATCAGATTTTTAAAAATTGGACCGCATATTTTGAAAGTACGGAAAAAATAAGTTGCGCTGAAATATTTTTATAAGTGCGCATTTCATTCTACTAATAAAATTTTTGAATTCAAAATTCAATAAATGGATTATTAAGATTTTCCTTAGCCCTAACTTTAGAAGCGTCCTGTAGATTTCTTTCATATTTGGTGCAGGTGTATAACTGTAAAAGCCCAGTCGGCTACTATGAAAATTTAAGTTAGAATCCAGGATATTTTTACAAGTGTAGATTATATTCTACTACTAAAAATATTAAAGACAAAATTCATTAAATGCGTTATTGCCATTTTCCTTCGCCATAACTTTAGAACCATCGTGTAGATTGTAAGAGCTTATGCTAAATTACAGGATTGTCCTAAAAAAATTGTACCATTTGGGTAAGTTCCAAAATAACACCCTGTATGTTAGAATATTAAAAATTGGACCGATTATTTAGAAAAACAAAGAAAACCCATTAATATTTCACGAATATTTTTAACAGTGTATATTTTATGCTACATATTAATACAATTTTAAATTACGTCTGTTCAGCTAGCCCCCTCACCTTGTAAAAATTAAAAAACAAATCCATGAAAATTACGAACTATTTATGAGCTTTTCTGTTCCGTAAATTAAAAATTTTGTGCTCGTCATACAAGGGAAGAATTTAAAAATTTCAGTGGGGCAGCCGAGTCGACGTCGACTCAGCCCCCCAACATTTACAAATAAAAATATTGAATCGTTCTTTGTGGCAGAATCAGGAGCTATTTATGAGCTTTTAAAATAATATAATTTCAATTTTTGAGCTCATCGTTTTAACCACAAAATAATCCTTTAAATAATTTAACTCAAGTGAGAACTACACTAAAATTGAAAAAGTTATTCTTGCAGGTAAATATTGTTTATTGATTTAAGAGCTCTCAAAATACGTATTTTGATTTTTGACACGCAACCCTTTTACGGTAAAATTACCCCTCGTTTCCCCGACAGAAGAGAGAACTGTGCTTAAAATAAGAAATGTTAACTATTTTGTAGGTAATTATTGTTTATCGATTTATGACTTCTCGAGATACGTGTATTTTGATTATTGAGCTGCAACCCTTTTACGGTAAAACCACCTCTCGTCTGTCCAGCACACAAGCGAGAGCTTTACTTAAAATGAAAGAAATTCTTAAGTCTTAAGTAAAGTTCTCTCTGATGCGAAGAAAATGCGAGGTGATAATTTTATAAGAGTTTTAATTTAATAATCAAACACTTGTATTTCCTGAGCTCGTAAATCGATAAACAATATTTAGTTGCAAAATAAATTATTTTACTTTGAGCATAGTTTCTGTTGTGTTGGAAAGATTTGGGACTAGTTTTATTGTAAAGGAATTGCTGTTCAATAATTAAAATACACCACGTATTTTGTTCATAAACATTTTTTTTAATAAATCAGCTCAAGAATCTTTTCAAATCATACATTTAAAATAAAATAAAATTAATTGCACAATGTTTTTGCATATTGTGATAAATTTTTTTATATATTTTTTTTATAAATTATATTTTTACATATTATTAACACTAGGACGCCCAGCCTTTCCTAACCCTCTAACGCAAAGGTCAATTTGACTTATTGTATAAATATTATATTCTTGATTATTTTTTTAAAAATTATATTGATTTATTAATTTTAATGTTTTTTCTCATTAATCACATGTTAATTAAGTTTACTTGAATGTAAATTTACACTGAAGAAGGTACAAATAACACAACCACGGTTCTGAATAGTTCATCCTTCTACACAATTGACACATTTGTATTTGATTTTCGTTGTGCATTTTCCACAATCCATTTTCTTACAAACAGTGCATTTAGAGGTAGTTTTATTAGTTGCAAAATTTAAGAATTTGACATTTTCTCCGTTTTGGTGCCATTTCCTCTTCAGTTTCATCACCACTGTCTTCATTATCTCTTGTTGTCCTACGAAGTGGGCGACTCTTCAAGTACTCGGAGCGTAGTTCCTCTGCAAGTTGCTGAAGATACTGACGTCTTTTAATTTTTTTCTCAGTAATGGACCTGAATAATACATATGCATTTATTCCAGGATATTGTAGAACGAGTGTACAGGCCATCTTTTAGAGGAAGCCTTGGCGGAATACTGCCTGGCCATTTGATCCACTATGTCAACCCCAAATTTTGGCTTGTAAACCGTTAGGGAAATATCATGTTTCAAAATTTTTGTTGAATAGAGAGGGGCCTTCAAAGTCTTCACTGCAGATAGTATTTCCCTTCTCGCTCTGTTCACAGTTCCCACGATGGAGGTTGACTTCCCTTTTAATTTCTCAGCAAGTTAATACATATGCATTTATTCCAGGATATTGTAGAACGAGTGTACAGGCCATCTTCTAGAGGAAGCCTTGGCGGAATACTGCCTGGCCATTTGATCCACTATGTCAACCCCAAATTTTGGCTTGTAAACCGTTAGGGAAATATCATGTTTCAAAATTTTTGTTGAATAGAGAGGGGCCTTCAAAGTCTTCACTGCAGATAGTATTTCCCTTCTCGCTCTGTTCACAGTTCCCACGATGGAGGTTGACTTCCCTTTTAATTTCTCAGCAAGTTTGAGGGAAGTGAAATAATTATCTGTAGTGACATTTCTGCCTTTAGAAAGAAATGGTTGCATAATACGCGTCACTACATAATCAGAAACTTGGCACCTTGCAGTATCCTTTCCAAGATAAAGGGAAACCATTTAGATGGTACTTGGTATCAACATCTACTGCTAACCAGTATTTTTGACTATACTTGTCAGGTTTTGAAGCCATGAATTGTGTGAACGGGCACCTAGTTTTACTTGGGAAAAGTTGCTCATCAATCGTTATGTTAGGTCCGGGTTTGTAACATATAGTGCAGTTTTCAATGAACTTGTTCCAAAAGGCAGACACTAATGCAAATTTGTCCGTCTGCAAACGTACAGAGCGTGTAGATTTCTCGTCGAACCTCAGGAATCTCATAATTTCACAGAATCTGTTTCTGCTCATTGTTTCCCTACAGAAAGGTAGGCCCCAGGAGCCTGACCATAGGCTGTGGAGGTCTGTAGTTCTGCAACCATTAACACCACGAGCATAAATTATTGCAATAAATGCTTCTAATTCTTCAGTGGACATCGACCAGTTGCTATTTCTTAATACTCTGTGGGCCTCGGTTATTGTGCATTTCTGTATATGTGTGAGAATACAGTGGTCTATGAACAAATGCCATGCACTTGATATACTTTCGTCACTTTTGCATTTGGTGTAGGTCCAGGAGATTCTCTCAAAATGTTATGAATAAGAAGGCGTCCTCCTTGTAGTGAATTAGGCACTGCTTCAATCCATATTGTGCCATCAGGAGCAACTTCTTGGTGTACATCTGTAGATGAAGACGCAGGAACAGGCTCTTCTCCTCGTCTATTACATGAATCTCCTTGATCTATAAATAGGAATTTTTATATTACATAAATAAATAACGCCAAAATAATAGAAAAGTATTTATGATAAGGTCATTATATATCGGTACACTACTACACCATTTATATGAATTTATACATTTTTAATTATGTAAGATCATAATAAAAATTAATAAATTATAATTATGATAATTATTATTATAATAAGTTGGCAGTAATAGGCTAATAATAATAATACTCACTAGATTGTGAATTTTCACTTTCAACATCTGAGGAATCCGTATCACTACTATTCGATGTTTCATCTACTATTTCTCTAGTTGTTTTCGGTAAAAACTCATCATCCGAGTCATCAGTAAGAAGTTCACATCCATCAGAATTATCATCGAGAACTTTCCGTAGCTCTCACAATCGCATGTATAAAACAGAGTTTTGGAAGTGAACGGCAAAATAACTTACTATGTTGATTATGATGTCAATAATCTAAATAAAACTTCATTGTTGCATCATAAACTAAAATAGCTAGCATACAGAAAAAATAAAATAGCTTTGGAAGTGAATAAAAATAACTCTTATTATGTCCAATGTTGTTGATATGACGTCAATAATCTAAGTAAAACTTCATTGTTGTGTCATTTTCGATATAAAATGTATATAAAATAAATTTCAAGCATACAAAAAATAAAATAGCAATATTACTTTAAAGGGGTCGATTTGACCACTCTGGGCGTTTAAGGTAAAACCTTATGTAATTCACTATGGATTGTGGTAAACGTGCAGATATTTCAAATAATGAAATCTTCCCTGAACCGTTCTGTGAAGTGTTGATTGGACTTAAAACTGAAAAAGGGTCATTTTGACCCCTCTGGGCTTTCTAGTGTTAAGTAACGATTTACTGTAACTGAATTATTATTTATGTTTAACTCTTCATCTCAAATTCTTCATCATTAGTTGCATTCTGTATTCTGAATCGCTTAATGTTTCGCCTGTCAATAAACATTATCATTTCAGGTTTTTAATTTCGCTGCATGTGAATGCGCCTTGGGGATTATTTCCTTCTGTTTCATTAACAAGTTAAAATAGCAAATAATATATTTTCCGCTTCTTCTGTATCACGCACAAATATTAATTGACTGCGACCTGTTAAATAAAACGTGTTTACGCGTAAACGTGCAATTTTTAAAAGTCTGTATTTTTTTATATGGGTCGTCCGGAAAAATGTGGGAAATCTTTCGGTTTTAGATAAAAGACGAAAAAATAACATGACAAGTTCCTATACATTTTTTTCCTCCAGACCCTCCCTACGGAGATGAGAGCCTCTGAAGGACGCCGCTGGAAATAAGTTTTTCTTGAATAACTTTTAAAGTACTTGACATAATTTAATAAAAATTCAGTATGATGGCTAATAGTAAGGGCCTCTTAAAATAGTATCCTTGGAACTTATTTAGTTTGTTTAGTTTACCAGGGATGGATTAAGTTGTACACCTTAACGCCTAAATTTTTAACACCCTGTATGATAAAGATCTAAAAAAATATTTTTGGGTAGTTTGAACCTTTCTCTAAAAAAAGGGTATACTTGTTTAATATCGATAAAATTAACTATTTTCGAGACAAAAAATAATAAACGAATTTATGTTTCATTTTAATTTAATTAAAAACTTCATAAGTGGGTTCAACATGGGCTCCGTGAAGTCTGATACACTCGCGCGAGCACGACGAATTGAGGACTGCTGTAACCCGCCACAATAACCCCACATTGTTCCTTAGCACATCACAATGAAACGTGGTTCTCTGTAGAAGCTCCTCCCTAGTATCAACCGGACTGGAATACACCAAGATTTTGAGGTGTCCCCACAGGTAAAAATCCAAAGGTGTCAGGTCGGGAGATCTAGAAGGCCACCTCTACCTATCCAACGGTTTGGATAGACGTTATTGTATTCCCGCACAGTAACGCTAAAATGAGGTGGTGCCCCATCGTGCATAAAGTACATGTTTCGGCGGGTTTCAAGAGGTAAATGCTGCTCTATTAAATCTTGAAAAGCGTTCTGGTGGAACTCCAAATAAAGTTGTCCATTCAATCGCGCCGGCAATACAAATGGTCCAATCAAAAAATTGCCAATGACTCAGCCCACATATTAATTGATTGAAACTGATGTTGATGATGCGAAACAACAGTTGCATCAGGATTTTTAACAGCCCATACGTGTGAGTTGTGTAAATTCGTGATACAATTTTTGGTAAAAGCTGCTTCATCTGTAAAAAGAATAGTGCTAATGAAGTTTTCATTATTTTGTTGCTAATGCAATAGCCAGTTTGCGAACTGCATTCTACGAGGAAAATCTTCAGGAATCAATTCATGCACATTTTGCAAATAATATAGGTATAACAGCTGTTCTTGAAAAACTTCATGAAGTATTGTTTTCGACTTATTAAATTGTGCGGCTAATTTGCGAGTGCTCGTTGAAGGAGTGCCATCTACAGCATTCAAAATATTTTCCTCTAATTGCACCGTACCAGTATCAGTACTTTTTTTCTTAAACATTGAAATGTCTTCTGATTTTGAATAGTACGATTAGGAAATCTCTCGTGATATAATCTTCTTGCATTGCAAGATGCAAAACCATACATCAGATGCATATCTGCATATTCAATAAAAGTGAATTCCATATTTCGAATAAGTTTACATTTCAAATCACCACGAAATCCAAAAATCAGTAAATTTAAAGTAAATTAATGCCGATCAATGTATTGGCGATGTGACAAATGTCAAGTTCTAAAATGCAGGTTATTTATTTATTTCGTATCTTAGGAATGTTTGACATACGTTTTTTTGAGTATAGATAAATAAAATGAACAAGAAATAAAATTATACCTCGTGGGTCAATAAACTTACTTAAGTTTGAAACATTTTTTGAATAATTAATATGTTTAATTTGGTTTACCTAATTTATTATTAAAAGAGTGTTTTCTCGTAAAAATTCAAAAAAACACTGGCTTAATTTTTTTTAATAATTTATTAATTAAAAAAGGCCCTTACTAGTGGCCATCAAACTGAATTTGTATTCAAGAAAACCTTATTTCCTACGGCGTCCTTTAAGGGCTCACATCTCCGTAGGGAGGGTCTGGAGGAAAAAAATTTATAGGAACTTGTCATGTTATTTTTTCGTCTTCTATCTAAATCCGAGAGATTTCCCACATTTTTCGGGGCACCTTGTATAATGAACAACATCTACACGGATGTAACAGAGAGGTAGTTTTTTATCTTCGCATATGTTATCAGCATAACCGTGTGTGGGTGGGTGCGTGTGCGCGCGCATGTGTGTCTGTGTAAGTATGTATACGGGGTGGTCCGTAAGTAATGGTCCAAAGTGAAATGTAAGATTCTCGGCCTCAAAATATTACGATCTGAGGTAACTTACTTTAATAAAAAAGACAAAATTTTTGAAATGTCTCCAAAACGAAAAAAGCTATTTTTCTGATTCTTGGTGTAATAAAAAGAGATATAAAGTACAGGGTGGTTCATTTTCGATGTTTTCTTATGGGAAGTACCCTTCTATTACAGATAGACAAAAAGTAATATGGAATCCTTGTGCTCGATTTTGGTGTTAGTTAAGATCCAATAGTCATAATTAAGATATCTCTGACCGTTATTGCGCAATTAGCCAAAATTGAAAAAATGGCGATTTTGGAAAACTTGAATAACTTTTTTATTTCTAAATGATCGACAAACTTTAAAAACATTCTTAAGTCACTTTTTTTAAGTAGAATCCGTTAGTGCATTCACATTTTTAATACCACCTTAATTTAAAAAGATATGACATAAAGTTGTATTTTTTTATATGGAAACCATAGTTATGCTATGACATTTTTTTTATGCTTTTCAATTAATAATTAATTGATTTTGTAAGTTTTTCTTGTTTACGTTTTATATTAAGAATATACAGTAGACATAGGAGGCTGAGATTTATGTAAATAAAAACAAATGATAGCTATATGTCAAATAATAAATTAAAAATTAGAAGTGTGCATCAAAGTGATCTTGGAATTTGGTTATTAACATGCCTAATTATACAGATTCAGAAAAATTTTGCATGTTAAAGTGTTTTATATTATCCGAAGGTGGTAAGAATGTGGCATCTGAATTATATTTACAAAATTTTTCTGAAAGGCAGCAGCTAAATAAAAATATTTTTGAACGGTATAGTTAATAGAAATTAAAATGTTTGCTAGTTCAAAACAATATCTTAATTAATTTTAAGTTACAGAAAAATTTTATTGAATTCGGTTCTTTCAAAATCCCAGGCGAAAAACTTACTTTAAACGAAATTCTGACGAAAGTTCAATGGTTGTCTTAGGACAAGTCGAAGCAGAGCCAACAACTTCATCTAGACAAATCTAGTAGTGTCTCGTAGCAAAGCCCTTCGAATTTTATAGAAACATACCATTGCTATAGATTTCGGAAAGAAATTTTTTTTACTATAGACGACAGAAGGCGGCGTACTGAGTTTTGTAACTGGTATATAAGTCAGTGCCAAAATATACCTAATTTTTCAAACTCTATTGCATGGTCAGACAAGGCGCATATTAGTAGTGACGGTATTTTTAATAATCACAGTTTACCTTACTGGGCTGATACTAACGCTCATGTCAGTGTTGTCCGCAGGAGGCAAGGGAAATTTGGAATAAATGTGTGATGCTGCATTAAAAACGGACGTTTTTATTATCGCATGTAAGAAGAAACATTAAATGAAATATCTCGCTATTCTACAAATTCATTTGTAGGGATTTCTAGAGAGTCTTCTTTTAGCACAATATTGCAATGTCATATTTCAGCAAGACGGAGCTTCCGCGCATAATTCCCATGTAGTAAGTGACTGCTTAAATTTACGTTTTCCTAATAGCTGAATGGGAACGACAGCACCAATTTTGTGGCCTGCTCGTACACCTGATGTTTCGCCTCTAGATTTCTTTTTATGGGGTTTTTTGAAAAACATTATATACAAAAGAACTAATAATACTGTGAATGAGTTAAAAGGAAGTGTTTGTGTGGCTTTTACACAATTAACACCATTATCTATATATAACTCTATAAATTCAATTAGAAGACAATGCGAAGTCTGCATCCAAAAAGAGGGCGCACAGTTTGAAAAATATTTGTAGTTTTAGTGTGTTTTTTATATTGATATTTTGTGTTCATATTTTTGTTCGTTTATAGAATTAGATGTCTACATACGTATGAAAATTGATTTGGTGCTAGCTTTTTATAATTTATGATGATGTTATATTGTTTATTTTCATTGCATTTCAATTTGTATTTGAGGTTTTTTCATAATTTTATATTCAATCTTTAAATTTTATAATTTGTTACCATTCCACAAGAACAACATTACAATTAAACTTGTTTGAATTACAAAATGTCTCTAAAATATTTTTCTGGAAGTGAAATTTCTTTTTTGAGTAGAATATCTTCATTCAATTTCATATCTGGTTTTCTAAGCCAACTGTTATCCTTAATAAATATACTAATTAAGAAAAATTAAAAAAAATCAATTAATTATCAAAATAGCATAGAGGTGTTATATATTTTTAAAAAGCACAAAAAAAATGTCATTTAATAATGTCATAGCCAACTATGTTTTCCATATAAAAAAATACAACTTTATGTCATATCTTTTTAAATTAAGGAGGTATTAAAAATGTGAATGTACTATCAGATTCTATTTAAAAAAAGTGCCTTAAGAATGTTTTTACAGTTTGTCGATAATTTAGAAATAAAAAAGTTATTCAAGTTTTTCAAAATCACCATTTTTTCAATTTTGGCTAATTGCACAATAACGGTCAGAGATATCTTGATTATGACTATTGAATCTTAATTAACATCAAAATCGAGCGCAAGGACCCCATATTACTTTTTATCTATCCGTAATAGAAAGGGTACTTCCCATAAGAAAACATCGAAAATGAACCACCCTGTACTTTGGTTTTAGCTTATGAATACGTTTTTATTACGTACAGTGGCGTAGAACGCAGGGGGTAGAGCAACCTTTTAATCCCTAATTTTTACACCAATGGAGTAAATTGGATTTTCTTGTTAAAATAGTTTACCTTGATGTTTTTCAGATAAAAAAGGTATATTTTGTCTAAATCAATAAGTGGAACAGTTTCTAAGATACCTAAAATCTGGTTATTATTATTCTGTATTATTTGGGAAACAACATCAAAACGTGAAAATCAGTGTTTCGTGAAGAATACACGCAACCTCAGGAAATGATAGATCTAATCATTTTAACATTTAATATTTATCCTGAAAGACGGCGTCATTCTCGGGCAGTATTCAAAAGATTGGCACAAATGTTGCGAGAAACCGGCATCAAAAAATAGGATACGTAGAAGTCACAATGAAAAAAATGTTACTAACATATAGGCGTATGTTAAAACAACCCCATTTAAGTATTCGGGAAATTGCAAGAGATTTAGGATTGAATTATTCTGTGGTGCAAAGAATATTAAATGATTATAAAACGAATCCATATCATGTTATTTTATACCAGGAGTTAAAATAAAACAGATTTTGATCGACGAGTGGACCATTGCAACTGGTCAAAAGAAATGTTGAACAAAAATATTATGGACGGATTAGGCTACGTTTTCCAGCAATGGTAAAGTCAATTTCTACAATTTCCGCTACTCAGAAACCAACCCTCACTGGCAGTGGTAAGTCAATTACCAAAATCGTTGGAGTTTAAACGTATGGTGTGGTATTTTAAATGAAAAGATTATCGGATCTTTTTTCTTTGACGGAACATTAACTGGAGAAAGGTACTTAGATTTTTTAACGAATGATTTACCAATTCTCCTGGAAGATATTACTATTCAAAACAGATTAGACATGTGATACCAACAAGATGGTTGTCCAGCGCATTTTGCAGCAGATGTCCGGATTTATTTAGATACTGTATTTTCAGATAAGTGCATTGGACGTAGGAGTATTTTTCCATAGCCGGCAAGGTCACCAAACCTTACGGTTTTAGATTTTTATTTATGGGGAAGAATCAAAGATTTAGTTTTTACAACACATCCAACTATACGGGAGGATATGATAGATAGGATTCGGAAAGCAGTTGGAAGTATATATTTCCCTTGCTGAAATTGAGACCAGTGTTAATTCCACTATAGAAAGACTGAATTTGTACATAGCAAATGATGTCAAACATTTTGAGTTTAAAATAATTAGATAGTAGGTTCGTTTGGTAAATTTCGTTATGAGTAGCTCCCTTAGTTTTGTTTAATTATTTATGTTAATAAATATTTTTGTGTTGCCTTTTTACTTGTTATTTTATTCTCAAAACAATTTTACCCAACAATCATCAATGCTCATCCAAAAATGGTAATATCTTTGGAATGACAAGAGATATCAGTTCGTGGTTTTGACAGGTTAATAAGTCATCTTATTTGCATTTTTGTGCGCTGGTTAGAGTTATAGCATTTTATTTGAAATTTCTCAGAAAAAAATCATAAATAGAGGTAGGTGTTCCGCACCGCCCTTTAGTTGTCTACTAAAAAATTAAGTGTTATTTGTTTCTGGAATCTACCTTTAATTCTCTTTGCATGGAGTCTACGTTTGTGAAAATCGATTCAGGCATATGGAAGGGACTCAAACACATTTTTAATCCTTCTTTTAGGGTCGATTGTGTTATAAGAATTTTTTCCCCCAAATTTTAGGACGTACGGTTTTCGAGATACGGTCGGCTTAATGTATCACCCTGTATAGTATTTATTATTTCCTTTCATATTTCATATATTAATACTTATTTAGTACATCAAAATATAATTTATAAAAAGAATATATAAAAAATTAATCAAAATATGCCAAAACATTGTGCAATTAATTTAATTTTATTTTCAATTTATGATTTGAAATGATCTTGAGTTGCATATTATGAAAAAATAGCTCTTAAAAATGATATTTACCTACAATAGAATTACTTTTTCAATTTTATAGAGTAGTTCTTACTTGAGTTAAAGGGTTGTTTTGGGGTTAAAGAGCTCAAAAATCGAAATTATATTATTTTAAAAGCTCATAAATAGCTCCTAATTCTGCCGAAAAATACGATTCAATATTTTTATTTGAAAGGGCTGAGTTGACGTCGACTTCACTGAAATGTTTAAATTCCTCCCTAGTATGACGAGCTCAACATTTTTAATTTGCGTAATATAAAAGCTCATAAATAGCTGGTAATTGTCATGTATTTGTCTTTTTATTTTTACAAGGTGGATCAGCCTTTTAAATTAAAAGTCATTACAATTTTTTAAAGGCATAACTTTAGAACCGCCTATAGTGGTGTCTTATACATATTTTGAAATATTTGGAAAGAACGGTAAAACTGGTTACACTAAGATATTTTGTTACTGCGCATTTCTTCGATTAACATTTTTAAATCATCCAATTTTTCCAGAAAATTCGTATAGTGCATACAGTTCCACGTTTGGGGATATCTGAAATCGAAAGTAACGCCTCGGAGATCAATAGCAGAGAAGAACTTGTTAACAGAATAAATAATGGTTGTGAGGAAATGAGGGGTAATAATTAATAATCAGAAAGGCTACTCAGAACATACCTATGACAGCTCGAAAATGTATTGAACAAAACGGTGGACATTTTGAACATCTATTAAAATAAGTTTTTTTTATATGTATGCGCTTTTGTTTTTAAGAATTTGTATGCATTTTGTTAAAATATTTTCTTACGTGTAGTTTTTTTAAAAAATGTATTCAGTTAAATGTTTGCATTTTTTCAACAACTTAATCTTTACATTTTAATAAAATTAACATATTAAAATTATCATCGGATACTTAAGCATAGTTTTAAAACACCGCAGAAAAAAATCTTTACACATATTTTTTTTTAATTTTCCCCTTGTTTTAGTTGTAAATATTTAAATATTGATAAGCGAGTAGTGTTAAGCAATAATAATCCATTTATTGAATTTTGGCTTTAAACATTTTATTAGTAGAATGAAATGCGCACTTAAAATATTTCAGTGTAACTTATTTTTTTCCGTACTTTTAAAATATTCGGTCCAGTTTTTAAAAATCTGATATACAGTGAGTTGTTTTGGGAATTATCAAATTTTAAAAATTTTCCTAAAGACCGACCTGGATTTTAACTCAAATTTTTGCAGTTGACGATTGGGCTTTGGAAGCCATATACCTGTACCAAATATGAAAAAAATCTATAGGGTGGTTCCAAAGTTATGACTTATAAAAGTATCTGACTAAATTGATAAAACACCCTATATCTCTGAAAATGTAAACTTCACCATTAACTCATAATAAAAAATACTTATCTTTTGGGATTTTTAATGGTGTCTAAATTATACAATCTAAACGTTTGATAACACTTACAGTTATCTTCGTCAGTAGTAATGTTAGTTAAAAATTGTTAAAGATGTAGTAAACAATTTTGTCAAATTTAAAAATTCAAACCCTATATCTCAGTTATTAAAAGCGTTAACACAGTAAACCTAGGTTATTTCGAATCACCCAAGTGCCCTTTATTTGCGGGTAACGTATGTCGGTTTACCTATGAAACACCCTGTATGTAACGGCTTAACACGTTAACTCTGACGTGGAAGTAATTTATAATGTCTTTGACTGTGACACATATCGTTGGAGTACTGTAAATCGGCCAAATTTATGTGCAATACATGTCTTCGGGGCATGTACGTTATGTTGAATTTAGCTCCATCTTTAGAGAATTTGACATAACTGACTGTTATGCGGTATTGGAAACCTGTAACTCAATACTAAGTCTATCTTTGTTTATTGCAGTACAATGCCTCTGACAACTACAAGCGCATATAAATCAGAAAATTAGAAATATCAAAACCAAAGAAAGTTTATTAGCTCTAACAAAATAATTAACATTTTTAGATGACGAATTATATAAGAGAATTAAATGAATCTTATTAAGACATGCTAGACAAAATCCAGGCTTGCTCGAACAATCGTTACAATAACTGGTCACTCTACCAACGTGTTTGTATGCATCACAACTTTTAATCGTTTGGCTTAATTTTTGGTAGCAATTTTTACAAGGTGTTCATTTTTTCCTTTCTTTTGGTCAGATTTTAAAATGCTAATTTTTCTGATGATTGTCTCCTAAATCTAGTAATTCTGAGTTTTTCGGATGAAATCATATTATATGTAACCCAAGCGTTTACTGTGGTGGTACCAAGTAATAGTTCAAGTATTATCTTTCTAAAACACAATATGTTAAATGTTTACAATTATTGTATCTCCATTTGCGGTATGTGTTTTTCTCACCTATACTTTCTAACTGTAATGGTATGAAGACATTTGATTGCTGAAGTTCACCCCTTGTTTAGCCTGATTATGGTCTATGACCCACTTTGGTGTAAATACTTCGCCACCTTTTCTGTTTCTTTTACAGGTAACGTAAACGATTACAGAAAGAATTACCTGTAGGTGCGAGACTTGCTCCATGAGAAGGTTCGTTAGAAACCATTAGAATGGGTCTCTTATCAACCCATTTTATTTTTACATTATTCCGGTCGTTGCCAATAACTTCACCCCTTTTTAGTTTTGGTCCAAATTCTTTAGGTATTTCTTTTCTGTTTGGGCGCATTGTTCCACAATAAATTACTTGTTTATTAAATTTTCGTTTCAGTTAATGGTATACCAGTGTAAAAGTTGTCGAGGAAAATTATTCGACCTTTGGCTGCACTGATTGTTCCATTACCATAGAACGTTATGTTCTAACCTGGTGTACCAGGTGAGCAAATAAGAACGGCCGTCGGCCGTATCTTCAGATCCGATTGTAGTACAGCTTTGGGAAAAAAATATTATAACAAAAGTGGCTTTGAGAAACACCTGGAATTTATTTATAGAACTGCAGGTCCACCGCTAGAGCACGTATTTGAATACCAAAATTTAAAAAAGCCAAATTTTACAAAATTTGCCTAATTAAAGGGCATTATAAATACCATAATCAAGTTCTACGGAAAATTCTGCGTACTTTTTATTAAACAAGTTTTAGTTTATCTTTTTAAATAAAAGAGGTTGGGTAGAGTGGGAACCTACTTATGAAAAAACGCCTGTAAGACCGGTTCTGCTTAATCGATCTTCGCAAACTTACTCTTGTTGAAAAGAGCTCTTTACCACCAATGTAAGTGTTATATACTCAACGCAACTTAGTAAGTAACGTGCAGATTATAGGGCAATATTTATTTTTTTTTTAGAAATCTAGTTCTCTTTGAAAAATATTAAATGGAAGCATGCAGTTTTAACAATGGATTATGAAAGTGGATCAAATTAGCAACAAAATGGCGAAAATCGCATATCGATACCTTTTTTCTATCCCAAGATGTCTTAAGAAACGTGTAAACCGTGAACATTTTTTGTCAAACTTCAATTAGGCTGGTTAATTTTCGCTACATAAACATTGAAGTATCAGTAAAACTTGCTATTCGCTAACTTTTATCAAACGCTATATATGAAAATTGCTCAAGAATAACCATATTAAGTATATTTTAACACTCTTACAGTTACACAGTAGTTAATGTATTAAATAAATTACCAGTTGAAATCAAGTAGGCTCTGATTAATACGAGAATGTCACGTTTGTCAAAAATTATTAGTCTTATTATAGTTGTTAATTTATCCAGGTAATCATTTTCGATATAACTTAACTTAACTTAACCTTCACGCCATTCCCTTGCGGGGTAGGCAAAACAATCCCTGCCTCTTATTTATTTTTCATTCACAATCTTTCTCCATGCTTTCCTATCTCCGCATACCTCCCTAGCTTCCGCAAGATTCATACATAGTCTCTGACATGCCCTTTTATTTTTAAAACTCCTTATCTTTCTTTCCTTTATCATAGATTCTACTACATTCAGCCAAGTTTTACGCGGCCTACCAGGCCCGGCCTTTCCCCTAACCTCACCCACATATATTTGTTTCGTTAATCTTGCGTTGTTCATTCTCTCAATGTGACCAAACCAACGTAATGTACAACTTTTATATCTATCCATCATCGTCTTTTCCTCACCACACTCCGTCATTATGCATTCATTTTTATCTTGTCCTTCTCGTTTTACCACATGCGCTTCTCAGGAATCTCATACCCACGGCATTTATTTTCTTTCGTGCTTTTTTTGACATATCCATGTCTCACTTCCATACAGTACAGACGGAACGAAAACGCCATTATACATTGTTCGTTTCGCAGCTAGGCTCATGCTTTCATTTCTCATTATCGTCCACATACTTCCAATCACTTTCCTTCCATCTGCAGTAAACATTCTACCGAGATATACCAGCTCGTCCACTTGCTCCACAATTTCATCTTGCAGAGTAAATACTCGACTCTCCTTTCCATCTTCCCGATTGAACACCACAATCTTAGTTTTGTTCACATTTACCTTTAGGTCCATGCTCTCACAGACTGTATTAAACTTCCTCAGAGCGGTTTGCAGCTCATCCGCACTGTCACTTAATAAGACTGTGTCATCTGCATACACCAGAAGTCGTACATTTACGTCACCAACCATTACACCATTTGTATCAGTACATGCTTGTCTAAAACATTTATCCATGTATACATTAAACAACCACGGTGAAATCACACAGCCTTGTCGCACTCCTTGCTTAATATTAAAGTATTCACTCATACCTCCTCTCACCCTAACACATTCCCGACTACCGTTGTATACTGCCCTTATTCCATTTATTAGACCTTTATTTACGCCATATTCATTTAATATTTCCCACAGCTTCTCCCTATTCACTCTGTCATATGCTTTCTCCAGATCTACAAACGCACAGTACAACTTCCTTTTTACCTTTAAACACTTTTCGATCACCTGCTGGAGAGCAACCATCTGATCGACACATCCTCTCCTGGCATGAAGCCACCTTGCACATCCCACATCTTAGTTTGTGTAGTTTCTCGTACTCTATCAATCAGTATTCTTCCAAATACTTTACCAGGCACGCTGAGCAAGCTTATTCCTCTGTAGTTCTTACAATCACTCTTGTTCCCCTTACCCTTATACAATGGTACAATGATCGCGCTCTTCCAATCACTCGGCACTTTTCCACACATAAGGCATACATTGAATAATTCACACAATCTTCGTATAAGCTTTGCACCACCATACTTGAGCATTTCACCAGTGATTTCATCTACGCCTGCTCCTTGCCGTTTTTCAACCTTCCTACCGTTTTCTCTACCTCATTTATTCCAATATCCTTCTCAGTTTCATTCATCATTTCTTCTATATTCTCCTTATTTAACCCTTCAGTCTTACTTTCCTCACTACTGTACAGCTTTCCGAAATATTCTTGCCAGCATTTCCTCACTTCACAATCGTCCCATACTATTTCGTTTCTAGTATTCATCACTCCTGCAGCGTTCTGTTTTGGCCACGTTTTGTATTTTTGACCCATTTCCAGAAGAGTTTTTTGTTCCCCTCAAAATCATTCTGCATTTTCTATCCTTCCATAGCCATCACTTCTTCTTTACTTATTCTCACTGCCTCCTTCGCTTCTTTGTTTCTTAATCTGTACACCTCATACAATCGCTTCTTCTCAGTCTCATTTTTGCAGCAATCATTGCCATGTACGCATCTTTTTTCTTACATACTGCCTTTTTTACCGACTCATTCCACCAAGCACATTTTTTCTGTCTACCTACAGTCACTCTTCCACATATTCGCACGGCACAATTGACAATAGAGTTTTTCAAGCTTATCCATGCACTTTCAACGTCAGTGTCTTTTATTTGTTCGTTCCACACTGTTTCATTCACATTCAACTCTTTACTCACAGCATCTGCGTATTTCATTCTCGCACCATTATCCACTAGTTTGTCAACCCTAATTCTGGACGTTCGCACTACGTTTGCTTTCCTTCTCCAGACCCACTTTTGCCCTAAACACACTCTCGATACAACCAAAAAGTGGTCCGATCCACACTCCGATCCGCGCATTACTTTTGTGTCTTTCACCAGGTTTCTAAGCCGTTCATCATACACTATCAAGTCTATCATACTTTAGATTCACCTCTTTGCCATGTATACATATGCACATTTTTATGTTTAAACCACGTATTGGATACAAACAGGCTTCTCTCCACACAGATGTTCAGCAGGTGTTCACCGTTCTCATTGACTCTTTGGTCTCCGAACTTTCCTAGAACGCGTTCACTATGTTCTCTCTGCACACCTACCCATCCGTTCATATCCCCCACTATAATCACTCTTTCGTTTGGCTTACATACGTTCAACACGTTCTCTACTTCATTCCAGAAGTTCTCACGCTCCTGGTCTCTTTCTCCATTCACCGGTGCATAGCATGCAATAAGAAAAATTCTTCGAAACTCCACTTTCATTCTAACCCATATTACCCGGGTAGATACCAATTCGTACTGTTTAACGCATCGTTTCGCTCTTTCGCTTATGATCATCCCAACTCCTTTTGCCCCATGCACTTCCGTCTCAACTCCAGACCATAGTGCCCGACTGCCATCCTCCATCTCCACAGCATCATTTCCTTTGCGCTTTGTCTCCGATACACACAGAATATCAAGGTGTCTTTCGTACATTACATTCGCAATTTTAAATTCTTTACCATGCATACCTCTAACATTCCACGTACCGACTCGCCATACATTCCTTGCACAGTCGTCAGCAACGGGGCCTGTCTGTTTCGACCTTGACCTCCCCTTGTAGCCAGGTCGATCCGAGGCAATTGTATTGTTTTCTCGAATAATACCATAGCGAGCAGACCGGTTACTGGCCAAATCTTGCCCCGGGCGATGTAGCATTCCCTACTAACGGTATCGACGAATCTCAAAATGTACATATTTACATGTACATTTTTTTTTTATTTTTAATTTTTTTTTCTTACCTACCCTTCAGTCACACCACGCGTTTCAACCATACTGCTCTATACGCGATTCCTGGTTCCGCGCTCCTCGCTGGACTTGTTGGTATTTATTAGCGACCAAATGATTCAATTATTATTTTTTTTTATAGCTTTTCGAGCTATAGTTATTTTAATGTCATTTAATATTTATTTATCAAATCAGTTTTATTATTGTCGCGAGCCGTGATAACTTAAATAAATATTTTATTAGTTCTCTATGATTCATTGTTATTGCAAAAATGTTTACCTGTTCGAGTCCAATCCTTAGACAAAAGGTTTACGTTTGCTTTATAATTTTTTTAAGTTAAAGTTTTAACAATCACATGTGTTTAATAGAGCCGTATTTTTCGTAAATACTGTAGCAATCTTAAATGTTATTTCGCGCTTATTTCAACTAAAGAGCCTTTTACTGGTTAGATTATCATTATCTGTGTTTATTATTAATATTCAAACCTCTGGGTATAAAAACCTGTTCAAACGCTTACCTTTATTTGATTTATTTAGAAGTTGTCATTTAACATGTATTAACATGTATTTAACTGAAAGCGCCGAAATAAAGCTAATTATTTAACTTAAAAAGTACGATAATCTTTTATGTTTAAATTTTTATTACAAAAAATTTACAATTTACCCCATTTATTGTTTTATTGTTTTGAAAATAAAAGAAGGTATTTGAATTCAATCGAAAAAAGTAAACTTTTAGAGTAAAACCTCTTTAAATTTCTTATTTATTAAACGAATATTGAAAAGCAAGTGAAGTATGTTAATTAGTTAACTTGAAACTATGCAACTCTATTTAATTTACTCGATTCATATAATATGCTATTTACTATTTTAAATTTTTATTATTAAAATTTTAAATTTCTGGTGACGCGCCTACCTGCTTTCCCTTTGCCTTTACCTGGTTTCTTGTTTTATTATTTGAGAATAAAAGAAGGTATTTTACTTCAATCGATAATGTGGACTTTTAGTAAAACTAAATTTTCCTTAAATAGCTACATTTCTTATTTATAAAATGAATATTGTAAGAAGTGAGGGATACTAATTATTTAAATTAAAACTATGAGGATTTATTCAATTTAGTATGTTTAATTTGCCACTAAAAACTGAATTGCTTTATTTATTGACTTAATTCATTTACTGTCGGATTTAATATGTATTTATACTTCAATTGTTAAAATTTTACAGAAACGCCCGGGTTTCCCCTAACGACTTGACCTTTCTTTCTTTTAACTACTAAAATGCGTTTTATTTATTTGAGAAAAGAATCCGTATTTCATTCAGAATTTCGATTACAAATTAGAGCTAGGTAGTTATTTGTTTATTTATTTGCTTTTTTTTGCTTTGGAATCCGGATTCGATCCAGTTAAAGTTAAGTTATTTTACTAGTTCTCTATAATTGATTGTCATTGCAAAAATGTTTACCTGTTTGAGTTCAAGACACAGGGGCGGTATTTGTGCTTTAAGCTGACTCTACAATTCGAGTTTTAACAATCACATCTGGTTATGAGTTTAAAAGAGTCGTAATTTTTTCGTAGAAATTCAACCCTACAGCAATCCCAAATGTTATTTACGCGCTTTTTTTTGTACACGTTACAAAATTTTACTGGTTAGATTATTGTCTTTGTCCATTATTAATATTAAAACCGCTGAGTCTAAAATATGTTCCAAAACTCGCCCGTACTGTACAGTAACTATTGATTTAGAAATTGTCATTTTAATCCGGACTTGCTTCACTAGTCCAAGGTAGAAGCTGGGGCCATCACAAACACGTCCTATTGCGATAGGACGTGCCCAAAATGGTTGTGTGTCGGATGATAATCAGAAAAATACGATTCTTATAAATGAAGAAGCTTTTGACATCATAATCAGAAAAATATGATTCTTACAAATGAGGAAGCTTTTGACATGTTGGCTGTTTATTTCGAAAGCATGAAGACTTTTTTCGCTTGTTAACAACGAAATATTTTTATTTTACATTGCACCCATATCACATAGTCCTACTCCAAGGTTTAAATGCTGGAGATTTCAATAACAGACTGGATTATTGTAACCGGCTATTAAATATGATAGGAGAAAATCCTGAAATACTTCATATATTATGTGGCCAAATGAAGCAACATTTCGGAGTGATGGTAGTGTAAATTACCATAACATGCACTATTGGTCAGAAACATCCGCACTGTATGTGAGAGGTCCAACATCAGTGTCGTTGGTCTGTAAATGTATGGTGCGATATTCTAGGTAGACAAATAATTGGACCATATTTTTTTAATGAAAGTCTTAATGGGGAAAGATATTTAGATTTTTTAATAAACGAATTGACACTTGTTTTAAAAGATGTACGGCGGGAAATTCGTCGTAAGATGTTTTTCCAACATGATGGGTGCCCGGCACATTGCTCTAGGGATGTTCGGATTTTTTTAAATCAAACATATCCTGACAAATGGATAGGACGTGGAAGTTTACTTCACTGGCCAGCCAGATCCCCAAACATGACGTGTTTAGATTTTTATTTGTGGGGGCAATTAAAAGAACTTGTTTTTGCCAACAGACCCACAACAAGGGCTGACATGATCGCAAGGATACGAAATGCTATACAAAGCATTTCAGCGGCAGAAATTGAAACTTTCGTCTTATCCACCTGCCTGAGACTGGAATGTTGTATTAAAAATGATGGGCGACAGTTTGAACATCTGGGGTGACACTAATTACATTCTTAGCGTTGTTTGTTGTAATTTTTTTAAATTGTTGATAGTTAGATTGGTTAAATTGTTTTCAGATTTGTTTGCTAATATATATCGTTTGATAAAAAATATCGAATAGCAAGTTTTACTGATACTTCAATTTTTATGTAGTGAAATTTACCTATACCTACCCTTTTTGGTTTACTTTTGGTGTCGCGGTCAACTGAAAATAATAAGAGGGATTTTTCTTTAGGTTTACAATAAAAGTATTTTTAATTGTAGGTACGCCAAACGAAAAGATTACAAAGATTACCTTTTAGATCACGCCTCTTAGCGGGGAGCGTAACCTTCGTATGACAACATTTTTAACTATTGCAGATAGACTAATGTAAGGCCTTTCTAACAAGACTAAACATGTTGATTTCCGTTAAGGTTAACCAGCCTAATTGAGGTTTGACAAAAAAATGTTCACTGTTTACACGTTTCTTAAGATATCTCGGGACAGAAAAAAGGTATCGACATGCGGTTTTCACCATTTCTAAAAAAAATAAATACCGCCCTCTAATTTGCACGTAACTTATTAAGTTGCGCTGAGTATATAACACTGACATTGGTGGAAAAGAGCTCTTTTCAACAAGAGGAAGTTTGCGAAAATCGATTAAGCAGAATCGGACTTACAGCCGTTTTCTCATAACTAGGTTCCCACTCTCCCCCATCTCTTATTTGAAAAGATAAACTAAAACTTGCCTCAATGGATTGTAGAGTACCGTAGCTTGGATCCTAGGTTACCGTAGATTTTAATTTTCCTTTTTATTTCCATTTTTTTAAGACAGATTGAGGTTATAATTCGCCAAATTTCGCAGGGTAGAAGACACGGAGTATAATTTTTTTCCTTTACAGATTCGTCACTACTGCATTTCGTTATCCCCATTTTCGTCATTACTTACAAAACCTTCAGCTTGCGCCTCTGTTCGTTGTAAATTATTTGCCAGTAACCACTTGCAGCATTTCCGCAGCCAATTCCACTATAACTAATAGTATTCTTATATCGTTGCAATTTAGCCGACCTGGATACAAATATTGCATCATAGACATGTTACACTTGTTTACGCGTGCCGTTCGTGCGAGATATGTACCGCATAATAATTAAACATAATTTTTCATATGCATTAGATAATCCCAGGGATATGTATCGTATTAAAGGGTTAAATGACAGCGCAGAAAAAAAAACGAGCTACCTGTATTATTTAAATTAAATAAAATACAAAATATTTGTATTGTTGTTTGATTCAAATAAATCCACAAAAAAATTGGTTTTGTCTATAGATTCAGCTACTACAGATCCGTCAAAAATGTCATCGGGGTAATAAAGATGAACCAAAGTTTTTACTGATGAATATAGCTAAAGACCAAGTTTTGCGATTACCCCAAGGACATGCAGCTAGTTTATTGTGTTTTCGTTGTTCGAATAAGCTGCTAAACTTATTGATAACCCTTTTGCAAATATTCCTAGCACTAACTATTGTAGTCTTCACGACTCTCGACCGTTTTATTGGATTTGCATGTGGTGTAAGATTTATTTTTGAAAAGTAGTTAATCGGCGCAAGCCCTATTGAACCAGTATGGGAGGAAGAATGACCTGTATTGTTTTTTGAGAATCCATGCCAAGAGGATCACTTGAGATACTGAAATCACTATTTAGTTGACTTAAAACACCATTGTCAGTCTTCTGAACAACAGAAGAATGTCAGTAGGAGTTAATTCTATTAGATAATGGTCAGATAAATATAGTGGGGAACTGATATTTTATAAATAAGAGGGTTTTATGTAAGAAAGGGTTGTAGAAGATATGGAAGTATTATAGTGGGGTTAAAAATAGTGAGTCGCTATAAATGCTTGGTGTAGCTAAAATTAACTCAACCGGGTCGTATGGGTAGGAATTGGAGCCAGTTAGACCTGTAGATGTTAATAGATTTGACCAGGCCAGGTTCAGTCATAAATTTCCTTTAGTCAATCGTGACAGTAGTAGAGAAGATCCAGCAAGACTATACAGCTACTACAATTGTGCAAATGAGCTACAGAAGCTCAGCATATCTTGAATAAATTCTTATCAATAATACAGTTTTATCTTTCAATTCGATATACTACAAATATTAACGTCTGGTTATTAGCACAAATCATGTTACTAGCCGAAGACGGGGAATCCAAGGAAGAATTATTTATCGATATGATATACTGAATTTCCAGGGATATGTATAGTATTACAGGGTTAAATGGCTGTGCAGTAAAAAATATATACGAGTTACCTTTAAATTAAATAAAATACAAAACATTTATAATATTCGCAAGTTAAGGAAGTATAACATATTTTTATGAACAGTGCATGCAGGGTGCCCCTAAAATGTGTGGGCATCACTTAACCACAGATTCCTGGTTCGAAAATAGACGATTTAACTAAACTTACCTATATTCTTTTAGCGTTTAGCTAGTATTCTTCTTCAAAGTTCTTTCAAGAAAAAGTTATTTTATCCATAAAGACAGAACGCTTGGATCGATTTGGATAATTTTCGGTATTGTACTCCTTACAGATGTAGGTCATCTTTTGACATGATATTAGTTATTATCAATGGACCATTAGTGTACGAAACACGGGTAACCCGGCATAAGCCAGTCAAAAACTTTTTAAAGGCCAATAACTTTCAAAAATAATTTCAGAAAGAGACATTCAATAGTATTTTTTTTTGTTACTTTTTAATTGATGATATCTGTTTAGACACAAAAAAATAAAATCTGAGGGGCCACGCACTGCATTTCTTAAATCAAATTTAATCTAGCAGTTTGGTATTCTAAAAAATAAATGACAATAAGGCAATTTGTTATAATATTTATTAGTGATAAGTATGTACTTTGTTAGATCTACAGTAAATGCTCAATGTGACCACCATCTTCCTGGATGCAAAGGTTGATTCGACGCAAAAATTGAACTGTACTCGTAACATTTCTGCATCATTCTTAATGGACTGTGAAGCGTTCTGTATTCTGGCCCAAAGTTCGTCCTGTGTGTTTATAGGACGAGAATACGCTTGCTCTTTAGAGCTCCCCACACAAATGAATCGCAAATATTGAAATCTGGTGAACGAGGTGCCCATTTTGGAGGAGCATCAACTCCTGTTCCTATCCATTTATTAGGAAACTACATGAAGATGATTCAGAACGTTCAATGTAAAATGAGGTGGTGCTCCATCGTGTAGAAATCAATTGTCGCGTCTAAGGTCTAACGGCAAGTGTTCCAATAAATCGGGTAAGCTATTTATAAGGAAATCTAAATAATTCTCTCCATTTAAACGATTTGGTAAAATGGCAGAGCCTATGACGAAACTGCCGATTATCCCTACCCATATGTTCATTCTAAACTCATGTGGATTTTCATTTGCATACACATGTTCGTTGTGCAAATTTGTCATACCCCTCCTTGTGAAGCACGCCTCATCAGTGAAGAGAATTTTGCTATGAAAATTGATATCTTCAGCTCTTCTTTCTTGAATGAACCTACAAAATTTAGGACGCGCGATGGTATCAGCTGACAAAAGCTCCTGGACGTTTTGTACATGGTAAGGATATAGCAATTGTTCTTTAAGAACTCTATGAGCCACATTCTCTGAAACGCCTGCTTTCAATGCTAAGCATCGATTACTTACTTCTGAATTTTCTTCTACTATTTCCAGAATTTCTTCCTCTACCCTGGGTGTGCGAATTGTACGAGCACGTCCACGATCAGCTGTGATCGGTGCAAATTTTACCGTTTCGTGAAGCCGTCTTTCAATGTTTGCAAAAGTTTTATGATAGGGCACGCGACGATTTGGAAACCTTTCGTTCAACATATCCGTTTGCTCAGCGTAAGTGTAGTTCACAGCCTTTATTATGAAAATAACGAAGAATATTAACTGCTAAAAATCACTAGCTAACACCAACAACAATTTGAGATACTTCACAATTGATGAACAATGAGTACTGTGATTAAAAGTACACTTACTTGCCACTAATAAATATATCGTCGTTTATTTATTAGAATACTAGACTGCTAGATTAGATTTGTGGGTGTAGTAATATTTTAACGTTCAACATTGTAAGTGGTGCTTTAATAAGGCAATAAATTTAAGTTTATGCCAATTGACATCCACGCGAGTATTACTGTAAAAGTATGCACTCTTTTATTGAAAATGTTTGTTTACAGTAGTTTCAATGTATTACTAGTATTTGTATGTAATTTCAATTAAATAACGTCTACTAATTTATGTTTTGGTGAACACAAAGTTGTAAAAGTAAAGAAATTTAGGAAGCTTAAGCGCACAAATGAATAATACAGCTGAAGTATAATATGTTCTGAAATATTTCACAAGTAATTTATAATTTTACGTTATTTGCATTTCTAGTTTATAAAAAAGAACTGTGACATTTTTTAGTTTGAAATTAACCTAAAAATACTGCCATCTTTGAATAAATTATTTGTTGTGTCTATTCATATGGTGCTATTGTATCGTAAATGTATTGTAAACACTTTATTTACCCTTTTGAGTAATAATTTTGAAATGGAGGCTTCAAAATCATTTAGTAAATGTGTATAATTCATTAAATTACATATTGTAATAGAAATAAAATTGATAAACTCAAAAATAATTGATGGATAACCATTGTCATCCACGCGATCAATGGTGTTATTATTACCCACGCGACTGCTCAAGGGTTAAGAAATGCAGTGCGCGGTCTTTCAGATTTTATTTTTTTATGTCTAAATCTTAACAGATATCAATTAAAAAGTAACAAAAAAAATTACTATTGAATGTCTCTTTCTGAAACTATTTTTTTGAAAGTCATTGGCCTTGACAGGTTTTATGTCGGGTTATCCGTGTTTTGTACACTAATGGTCCACTGATAACTAATATCATCTTAAAAGATGACCTACATCTGTAAGGAGTACAATACCGACTACTATCAAAATCGATCCAAGCGTTCTGTCGTTACGGATAAAACGATTTTTTCTTGAAAGAACTTTGAAGAAGAATTATATATACGTCAGTTTAGTTAAATTGTCTTATTTTCGAACCAGGAATCTGTGGTTAAGTGATGTCCACACATTTTAGGGACACCCTGGAAAAAATCAGCCTACAGGGCGCAGGGGTAGGTATCATAGTTAAAAGTGTTAAAACTCTAACAGTGCTGTGCAACTCGTGGAAGCACCACTTTCCTTGTATTTTCCAAAGCACAAATACATATTGTGCGATTGTTTTAATTAATAGCTTGAAATTTTAATTACCATAACTATTATTTTATTGTAACCATAGTATGTACTTCTGTTATTACAAATAATAATAAAAACGGCACATCAAAGAAAGCTGTAAATGATTTTCAAGTTCATAGTATTGCCTCTAGGGTGTGAAATAGGTGCACTAATTTAGAAAATCAAGTTTTTCTATAAATGATGTTAAGTACCGGTACGATAAAGATATTCAGATCAAATTTTGAAATGCTTTTGTTTAAGTCTACCACTTAAGATAAAGTGGCGGGGAAGTGTAAACTTCTTTTTGAAAAAAAAATAACCTCAGCTTGCTTTAACCAAAAGTAACAAACTTAGTCTCGTTGAAAAGAGCTTTCTCTCCATTAATTGCGCTATAATCTATTTATTCTTCTGTAAGATAAAGGTATCTAAATTGGGCCCTGCTCCTATAGTGGGCCAGTAAATTTCAAAAATTAAAAACAAGCTTTTTATGCATGTTAAGAGAATAAAATAAACAGTTAAAAGTAAACATTGAACCCTTTACTAACCACGTGTATTCGATCAGGTCGCCAGTATGGTTTTGAATAGGAGTGAATGAGCTCTATTGTTTCTTGTGTAAAAACTGGGGTAACCATACATTTTAAGAGGTAAGTTATTCTTTAGTATTTTTAAATATAGCATAGGATTAAGTTGTCCTTTGGATTGATTTTGGATGTATTATTAAATAACTGCAATCGGTTATAAGTGTTTCATCAGTAAATAAGTAATGTTTTGTTCTGTTGTTCACGGGGGGGGGGGGGGTCCAAATTAGGAACCTATTATTTTCAGTTGTTCCTATTTAGGGCCACCTGGTTCAAATTGAGAACATGGCCGTCAAATGTGAATAGCTTCTTGCTTTGTCTGTATGGTAACAGTTCTATAGCTATCTTTAGCATGCTTACGCGACGAATTATACTTTAATTGGCTCGCCCAAGTCAGGGACAACCCGGCTCAAGTAAGAGACAACTACTGGAAATGATTAAAATTTATGAATCAATAGAATAAAAATTCGCGGGGTCCCGGCCCCCGGGTACAGTTACAAGAGCTATTTTCCATTGCATAGATGTAGTGTAAAAATCGATAATGTAACAAATATACTGCAGATCAAATCAAGTAGGCGTTACAGGCCATGGAAACAAAGAGGGTTTGCGGAATTTTGTGAGCGACACTGTTACGAAAATCAAAGACTGTGGGTCTGTTGGAAATGAAAGCAAGCGCGGCAATTGTTTTTGATGCTAAAGAAGAAGAGATTTTGGTAAGATGCATGAAAACTATGGCCAATTCCGGGTTCCCTGTATCCAAGGAGACGTCTTCAGTATCGAAAAATTGGCAACGCGAATGAAAAAACCTCCAATAGGAAGACCATGTCTGGGTGTAAATGGTTGTGAGGGATTCAAGGGACGACACCCCGATATTAAGGAAAGAACAATCCAGAACCTCACGTCCGCAAGAAGCAAAATAGCACAGGACATTAACTGACGGTTTGGTGAAATTGGAAGTTACATCGACCAAAATAATTTGCAAAATGTTTTTCGCGACGGTAGACATGTTTTTAATTGTGACGAAACAGCTTTTTTTTTTAACCCGAAGCCTGGAAATATATTGGCGGAAAGAGGCTCTCAACATGTGTACGCATCCACAGACGTAGATGTGAAATTTAATTTAACCGTATTTGTTACGGGAAATTCGACGGGGAATTGTCCCCGCCGGTGATAGTACACAGATATCAACGTATTCTACTGCAATTTGTGAGAAATATGCCACCTGAATGGGCGGATGACACCGGAAATCATTTTTCGAGTTTATTATCAATGTGTTTCGTCCATGGTTGGAGAAACAGCATATTCTTCGACCTGTAATTATGTTTCTCATTGGCCATTCATCACATTTATCTTTTCCTCTCAAGAGTTTTGCGAGCAGAAAACATCATATTGATTACGCTCTTTCCAAACGTCACTCACCTGATTCAACCCTGGATGTTGTAGTTTTTCACACATTGACGAGTTCTTGGCTACAAAAGGTAGCCGAATGGAGACTTGCCAGTGGAGGAGCTATAATTGATCCAATCAGTACTGGATCAATTAGAGCCTCATATTAGTAAACGGTTTTAGAACTTGTGGTTTAGTGCCTTGGAACCCATGTGAATTAAAGGTTCTCTTCAACCGCCAGAAGAATTACCAAACTGTACAGAAACCTAACGAAGACACAAGAATCGTGACGTTCTTTGCAATCTTAGAGGAAAAACTAGGTACTGAGAAACTAATGAAGTTTCGAAACAGTAAAGATATTTGGAATGATGCTACAGAGGACCATCGTTGTATTCCATGTAGGTTGAATCTGAACGTATCGTAGAAGCAAATGAGACTACTCCTCCTAGAGAGCTGCATTCTCGATAGTTTGTTAATTCCAACGCCATTCAAATCAACTCTTTTGGGAAAATGAAAATCGAGATGTTTCCCGAAAACGGAAAGCAGAGAAATTGCCATCAGTAGTAATGTCTCTACAGATGCTGGAATACTACAAACAGAAAGAAACTTTAAAAAGGGCGATTGATACCAAGGAATGAATGATACAAGCGACGAACAAGTTCCCGAAGATGTTTCTCTGGAAGGTATTGCAACAGGAAACTTTGTCTTAGTGAACTTTTTGGGTGGAAAAGGGAACTACAAATATTTGTGTGTGTGTGTGTGTGTGTGTGCGTGTGTGGATGCGAGCGTGCGTGCGTGTCGGTGGGCTGGTGCGTGCGTGTGGGTGGGCGGGTGTGTGCGTGAGTGAGGCAGCAAATTAAAAAGAACAAAATAACGTTGAAGGCCTTCAGTTCAACAAAACAAAAAGAAGTTGATGTAAAAGGAAGACACGTCATTTATAAATTAAAAAAAACATGTTTTTTAGTTTATGCTCATTTAATGCTTTATTTTTCCACAATTTTCACCCACTAACCCCGCAGGTCACAGTGCAGCAGCATTTACTGTATCCTGTGATCTCACACAAATGATTTCCAAACCCACCAGAAGCCCTGACCATACTTAAATCGCCTGGACCTATTCTTTACATTTAACTCACTTGTCTATAAAACAAGAGTCCTTTCCCCACTTGGTCAATCAGACCACTGCCTAATCGAAATAACTTCTGTACCAAATCCCACTGTTATTCGAAAAACAGATAGAACTATGTGGTCTTTTAAATCAGCTAACTGGAGCGAACTGCGCCTTTCCCTGGCGTGAGTATTGCTTTAAACGGCCCTCCTCTTCAAACATTGCTCTTTCAATTACTGAAGTTATCTTGATGGGTATGGAGTTATACATTCCCAAAAAAACTCAATCGCGTAGGCCATTCCCGTTCCCAACCATGGTTTAATAGGGTTTGCACTGAGGCATTATCGCAGAAGCATAAACTCCATACCAAATGGAAATTAAATAAATCTGTCGAAAATCACGCCGACTATATTGCCGCAAGGAATAGTTGCAAAGGCACCACCATGGCCAAAAAGATGTTTGAAGAACGTAAATGCAAAGAATTAGTCTCATGTCCTTTGGGTAGTCGTAAATTTTGGTCATTAGCTAAATCCATCAGTAAAAACTTTAGTACATCTCAAAGCTAATTGTACCAGATTAAGTTAGCCGAATTTTTATACTAATCTATGCAAGGGAAGTAATGCCTAAAACTGTTTTAAGCTTCCCAATATCGGTGCATTTACCTTACTCTGCGCTTTTAAAAACATCTGGAACGGTAATATATTTTTTACATTGGCCAACAGATGACTAAATACTAAATAATTTAGTGAAAACCGCAAACCTCTTATCTTTCTTGAAGCTAAAGATCATCAATGAAAGCTTACTTCACAAACAGTTTACAATAACAACATTGTAAATTACAGCGATAATAAATTAGAGAACAGCAAAAGCAATCGGCACGAAAGACGAAAAGAAATTGTTAAAATTGTTTATTAAATATGTGTTCAAAATTCTGTCCATTTTTTTCACACTCGCCATGCTATTCTAACACGGGTTATTTACTAGTGACGGAAATTTGAACTTACATAATGCTCATTACTTATCATCAAATAATTCAAATTGGATGCTCCAAGTTGATTATCGGAAAAGTACAGTGTGTCCCATTTTAATGGTTTTTCAAGTTATCTCATCTTATGATAATTTAATTATAAAGTTTAATAACCCAGGTAAGATCGCTTGGCAAATAATCGATTCCTACAAAACAAAGCATTCTAATTGGGAGGAGGAGGAAGGAAAAGGCCACGTGTTTCATTTCCTCTCCAATGGGGACGGCAGGCTACTTGAGCTTTTCAAGCTCCTTCAGCCATGGTAGTCATATGGGGCCGGTTCTGGCTCAGTTCAAGGTCACTCGCTCTCTGGTGGCGACATTGGAAACTCCTTTGAAGGACAGATTGCCTTATGTTAAAAAGTAGGTCAAGGTTAAATGATTCTTGTATTGACTAAATGGATGAGTCAATACTGTCTAAGTGTCCTAGCTAGTGTTTCAAGGATGCAGATTTATAATCAAAGGCTTCCTTGGGTGCGCTTGATTCAGTAAATGGTAATTTTGTGTTAACAAACATGACAAAAGTAATACGCATAACACGACCTGAAATTAAAGAAGTGTAGAAGAGAGAAGAAAGAGGCTGGAGGAATCAGTAAAAAAATTAAAGAATTAAAACTAGATTTGGAGTTGTTCGAAATGAATAGGAAAATGGAGAAGCTTCAGGTTAGCAACACATCAAAGATAATAATAAAGCATGTGTAATTTTTAATCGCTAGTATTTACTTTTTTACATGTTTTATGTATAAATAATAAACAAGGAAACCGTTATTTTTAAAATGAGTTGTATAGAGAGATACTGCATATTTACAAAAGATCTAGTAAAGGAATTTATGAATGGAAGCTTGATTTAAAAGTGTTTAAAATGAATCGATAATGAAGAAGCTATGTTAGCATTGAGTGTATATGAATTGTTAATTGATATGTACTTAACAAATAAGTGTGTAGAAGAAAAAAATTCAACAAGAAAGTGCAATGTAAATTTAGTGAAAGACGTTTCGAAAAATAAATCATTTTAACATGTCTTGTATTTATATGTAATAATAAATCAAGCTTGTAATGTTACAATAAGCTTGTAATTTTAAAATGCATTGTCCATGGAGGTAATATTTCTCAGTACATTAGTTATGTAGATAACTCACTGATAAATAAACGTTTAGTTGCTCAAAAGTTTATATTTATATGTATTATAATAAAGAATCTTTTTAGTTTTATATTAATGTATCTGTCTTAAAAATTTTATGAGTAATTACGTAAAATTAGATTTGTTGTAACATGCAAATCTCGTTTTGTATGAAAATAATGTAAAGTTAAAAATGATTATAAAACAAGACTGCGCGTTTAGTGTATGCAAAGATTATCTAATTCAGCATTTTCTCGTACAGATATTACTCAAGCTTATGAAATAAACGAGCAGAGGTGGAAGATTGTACAAAGACGAAATAAGTTAGAGAAATGATTTTTGGACCACGAGTACAAATATACAGGGTGTGGCATTAGTGCATCGAAGTACGATATATCCGTTATTAAAGGAGATATAAAAAAACGTTATTTACAAAAATTATAGACAACTTCAAACTTCACATTATAAAATTATTTTCGTATTTACAGGGTGAACGAAACATATATTTTTTTAAATGGGACACCCTATATATTATTTCAAAATTAGATTAAGCTCATCTCCCCCATACTTCCAATATAGGGTTTCATTACGTTATACATGGTATTTCAAAAGTTATGGTCAATTGTACACGAAAATCATTCTCATTTCAACGTTCTGTATACCCTAGACAGAACAACCTAACAATATTTTTTTCCAGGCATAACTTTTTGATATTGGTACAGTGTTACGAGAAAGTGCTATTTTTTTATTATTGCACCAATTGAATATAGAGCGAGCCAAAACTCGAACACATAATTTTTCCAAATGAATCACCCTGTATTTTATTTTAAAAAGTGAAAATACACTTTTTGTTCTTTCATTTTTATTAAGCAGCCCCTATAGCTAAAATCGTTAATTTCTAAGATATTTTCGGGGATAATATAACTAGTGTTATGATTATCATCGGGGATAGCTCCAATTTAAAACCGATGAAAATTGCGAAGCACTAGTTCAATTTTCTACAGGTTTTAACGAGTGAATGAGTGATGAAAGTAATCAAAAATGTACCATGTGACATGTGAATTATATTCTCAGTTTAATAACAGAAAGGGATTTTTTTAACAATTTCTATTATAACAAGTTAGCCGTGAACAAATGACAGATAGGTTCAGTAATAATTAGTAGCTTGTCATTTAACAAACTTATTTGTGATTGTGCAGTGTTTGTTAATTTGTAAACACCTAAATACTGTTTGAAATGAACTTTCCAGTTGAGGAATTAACAGACATGATATGGGTACTGGGAGAATGTATGAAAAATTGTTTATTAGCACAAATAATTTACAAAGAGGGATATCCCGCATGAAGACAACCCGAGAAAACAACGTTGGAAAGGTTAGTAGATCGTTTGAATCGTACGGGTTCCGTAGTTAATGAAAAAAAGGAACGGAAAAACCTGTACTTAACGAGGGAAATTAATTTAACGTGATGCTTGAAGGTACGCATAATCCACATGTTGGTACACGTGAAATATCGCGTCAGAATGATATTAGTGACAGGTCCGTCCGAAGAATAAATACTGCGTAAAAATAAGATGCATCCATACCATATCCAGTTGCATCAAGAGTTACTCGAAGATGACTATCCCGGAAGAGTTGGTTTTTGTGAATGGGCTCAACAACAAATCCACAATCAGGCGGATGTCTTTGATTTTGTCCTCTTTGGTAACGAAGCCACGTTTCATAAAAATGGAACTGTGAATCGACACAATTTCCATTATTATTCGACAAGTAATCCCCATCTTATAGCTACTCATACTCAAACTAGGTGGTCTTTGAACGTTTGAGGTGGTATAGTTGGAGAATAGTTGGAGATTACGTAATTGGACCACATTTTTTCGATGGAACAGTGAAAGGTCAGGTTTATTTGGACTTTTTAGAAAATAATTTACCATTACTGTTGGCAAACGTTCCTCTTAACATTCATCAAAGAATGTGGTTGTTACTCGATGGAGCTCCGGTACATCACACTAGATTAATTCATAATCATCTTAATAGCCATTTTGCTGGAAGATGGGTGGGAGGAGGAGGACCCATTGCATGTCCAGATCGTTCGCCAGAGTTAAGTAAAATTGACTTCTTCAAGTGGGATTATGTGAAAAACTGTGTGTATCAAATACCTTCAACCACACAAGATGATATGAAGAATAGAATACGAGAAGCATTCCATAGTATTAATGTAGAAATGTTAAGAAATGTCAGTCGAGAATTTGAAGATCGACTGCAATGCGGCATTGATGTTTTCGGTGCACATTTTGAACATTTATTATGAAATTAATTAATTTTATAATAATTTTGTCTAATAACCGATGTTTTTTGAACTTTTTATACACACTTATATTTGTTCACACCTAACTAATAATAGAAATTTAAAAAAATATTTATGTCTGTTATTAAATTGAAAATATCTCAGAAATTAACGATTTTAGCTATAGGGAGTGCTTAATAAAAATGAAAGAACGTACAATGTATTTTCACTTTTTAAAATAAAATACGAGGCATCGAATGAGATGAACTGCATTCATTTAAAAAACTTGAAAAAGCTGTATTTACAAACAGTGACACGTCCTGTATATTATTTAAAAAAATCTTAAAATTAAGAAATTTAACAAATCAGTGGTATTTTTTTACAGACAATTGATTATCTCTTAAACCAAAGAAGATATATCCATACAATTTGGAATTAAATGAAAGCGTATTTTATGGACTTCCCAAAAATGTAATAATGTATGGGGTATTCCATTAAAAAAAGTATAAGTTTAGTTTGCTCCAATAACATGAAACACCCTGTATGATCAAAGATATTTTTAAAATGTAGTGCCTATTGATATCTACCCCTGGTCCAAAAATCATTTCTCCAGCTTATTTCGTTTTTTATACAATCTTCCATCCCTCCTCGTCTGGTTTATATATATATATATATATATATATATATATTTAATAAGATTTTTTTAAATTAAATAAACGTAAAAATCAATTGAATTAATTTTTACGTTTATTTACACAAGTTTTAAAGAAAATTGTCTTATTTAAACATGAATACTTGTGGAAATCTAAATAGAAAATATATATATATATATATATATATATATATATATATATATATATATATATATATATATATATATATGTATTAGAAGCGACATTAATGAACAAGCTAGCACTAGAGGAGAACCATCTAACCTTCCTCTACATCAATGAACAAGCTAGCACTAGAGGAGAACCATCTAACCTTCCTCTGCACATCAATGAACAAGCTAGCACTAGAAGGGAACCATCTAACCTTCCTCTGCAACATCAATGAACAAGCTAGCACTAGAGGAGAACCATCCAACCTTCCTCTGCAACATTAATGAACAATCTAGCACTAGACGAGAACCATCTAACCTTCCTCTGCAACATCAAGGAACAAGCTAGCACTAGAGGAGAACCATCTAACCTTCCTCTGCAACATCAATGTGAACAAGCTAGCACTAGAGGAGAACCATCTAACCTTCCTCTGCAATATCAATGAACAAGCTAGCACTAGAGGAGAACCATCTAACCTTCCTCTGCAAACATCAATGAACAAGCTAGCACTAGAGGAGAACCATCTAACTTTCCTCTGTAAAGTTCAATGAACAAGCTAGCACTAGAGGAGAACCATCTAACCTTCCTCTACAAAAACACTTATAATACAGAACTATTTTTAAACTTGCATATATTTCGATCATATGTTTGATCTTCTTCAGTGCAAATTACAACAAAAAAAATCACAATTTTTTACAAAAACTAATTAATGGTATAATATAAATGTCAAAAACGTTACACATTACTATACACCTACTACAAATTTTCTAAAATATAATTATAACATTGAGGTAACTTTTCTAAATCGGTTTTATTATTACATAGTTTTTCACTGTTAATTTTTATATACATCATTTCCATAAGTAATCGTTTAGTAAAATTTTTTCTAGGTCTAAAATTTTAGCGTTTTTATAATCAAATGAGTGATTGTTTTCTGAAGAATGTTTTGCCAAAGCTGTACTTTTTTGTTTAATTCTCACGTCAGATTTATGGTGCACAATACGATTTTTTAAAGATTGCTATGTAGTTTCAAATATATTTTTTGACAATTATTACAAGAAATTTGGTAAATAGTATTTGTTTTTTGATTACACGGTGTAACAGATTTTAATTTAGAAAATAATCTAGAGCCTTTATTTTGTGACTCAAAAGCTGGTTTAAATTTAGAGATCTGTGAGTAGGATTTTGATACCAATCAATTTTTATTTCGTTTTGGTCCCTAATAATGATAGTATGTAGAACAGATATTTTATTTTTTTTTTCAATTTCTACTGGAAATTTAACCTTTGGATGAAAATTACTAAATGCATTCAAAGCTTTATTAATTTTAGATTTCTCAGATGTCATAATTATATTGTCAACGTATCTAAAATACAATGAGGGTGAGCAACTTAATCTATTTAAACAATAATCTTCTAAAAATTCCATTTTGAAACATTTAAATGTCAGGACGCTTTGTAGTCGTTGGATTCCTCACAATCTGACAGAAGCTCAAAAAAGCACGTGTCAAGTGGTGCAAGGAAATGCTTAAATAACTTGACCATGGCCGTTCAAAGTCTGTATATTACATTGTAACGGTGACGAAACATGGATATATTCATATAAGCCTGAAAATAAACAGCAATCATCTGTATGGGTGTTCCCAAATTAACCTAAACCATCAAAAGTGGTGCGCTCGCGAAACCATTTCAAAGAAAATTATTGATTGTTTTTTCGGAAAAACCGGTCATGTCGCAACTTGCCTTGGACGATCGGTGAAATTAGAAAAAACAATATAAATAAGCGAATTATTCTGCATCATGACAATGCAAGTGATCACGCAGCACGATAAACTACAAAATTTTTCACTAGTCAAAATATCAAATTAATGATTCATTGCCCATATTCGCCTGAGTTGTCTCCCAATGACTTTTTTGTGCATAAACATTAAAATAAAGTGCGTGGTAAGCGTTTTTTATCACCTTTACTTCTTTTGGAGGTACCTCGCTCAGAGTGGCAAAAATGTTATGAAGATTGGTTTTACCGAATGCACAAGTATATAGATCTTAAGGGATAATATTTTTAAAATCAAAATTATTGAAGTAATATAATGCGTGCATTTTTTTACATTTTCCACGAATTTTAGTAGCGCTCGCGTATAGAGCACACTTAATGGTTCTGATAACACATTTCGCAATTGCAGCCTTTTTTGTTTTAGCAAAACGCTCATTGTAGAATTGTTTTCCTGCATCTGTCTGCAAATTTCTTAACTTTCCGACCATTTTTGAAGATTGTTTGCATGTCCTTGGTCCTCTTGACCTTTTTTCGTTTTTAACCCTTTAGTCCACAAGTACTTCGCAAAACAGTCGATAATCAGTAATATATACTTATAGCGCTTATTTTGTTTGATATCCTATATATTAAAATAATCGGGTTATTTAGTTCACGCAGATTGCGAGACAACCGCTTGACGGATTTCGATGATTTTTTTATATGTAGGTAATTTTGCGTAGAAAGAAATAACGGGGCCAGAATTTTATTTTAATATCTTAATGTTTTTTTTTAAATCTAGCAGCCAATGCTAATATTATTGTCCATTTACATATATACGTTTGTATTTAATTTATTATGTACATATATACGTTTGACGGATTTCGATGATTTTTTTATATGTAGGTAATTTTGCGTAGAAAGAAATAACGGGGCCAGAATTTTATTTTAATATCTTAATGTTTTTTTTTAAATCTAGCAGCCAATGCTAATATTATTGTCCATTTACATATATACGTTTGTATTTAATTTATTATGTACATATATACGTTTGTATTTAATTTATTATGCGTTTTATTATCATCATTAAATTTAATTTGAACGCAAAATTTTGCGGAGGAAAGCTAGTATGTGTTAAATTCGGCCAAATCTGCTTGCCAAAGGTCATCAAAACCTTAATTATTGTTGGTCTTCGTTTAAAATTTTTTCGTGTAGGTTTGTGCAATTCGTTCACGAGTTTAGACATAGCACTAATTTATCTACAATTTCTTTAATTTTATATAGTTTTTGCTCCAACATTAGGAAAGCGTGAATTTCCTTTAAAAGCTTTCTGAACTGCTTGTAGGCAAAAATCAAGAATCCTTTACTTATAGCATCACCATCTCAGGGTCTGCCAACTGTGTCAAACCGATCTCAAATGAACTGTTTCTCTCACATTTAATTAATTGTATATGACATGGATTTTTTCTAAAATAAAATCTATCGTTGCCTATATATATATATATATATATATATATATATATATATATATATATATATATATATATATTGTTTCTAATTCTGTTACAACCGTTAAATCCAACCAATCCGATAACGTATTTCTTCCCCAAATCTAGTTCTATTGGTGGATAAAAGTTGTAGCTAGCTGTGTTAGCAACACCTTCTAAACTGAATGTTATGACACCACTGAGAAAATTTGACGTTGTATCGATTATTTATATAAAAATTGTAGGAGTAGATGTCCGCAAATAATTGTATTAAATTATTGATCTTGATTGTAATTATAATATATTTTACATCCCTCTTAATGGTGGTAGAAGAATACCAAAACTATCGTAATGCCATACCTTTTTACCTCGCGTTTTGTAGCAAATCCAATGCGTACCGGGCCCGCTTTGGCTAAGTTAATAATTCCAGATTCATTTTTCCATGGTAATTTAGGCATGCTATCTCTCATAAAAATATCCCTGAAGTAGGGTACATTTTTGGTGTTCTGTTAACGGCCTTTGGGGTAATCTATTCAGTTTTTTTAAAACGGTTTTAAGTATAACGCACCACCGCCAGATTTGTTATGGTTTAGTTAAAGTGCACCACCTTTCTTATTCATGGAGCCTTACCGATAGATTCCATCATGCGATTATGGTGCGATGTCTCTTGAAATTTTTTGGCATTTTTAGCTTCATTGACTGATTTTCCAATTCCTAGTGCGCCACCAGCTAAAGCTCCGACTACTGATAATCCTGCGAATAACGAAATTGTTTAGGTAAGGGAATTAATTACTCTAGGAATTTTAATGTTTATTTCCTCTTAAACTTTTTCCTAAATGCAATAAATTTCCACCATAACGATTTCTTCTTCTGATTGGATCGACGTTTGCACCTCGTTCCTAGTTTTCTCCTTGCGGTGATACCGACTGCTAAAGCTGCAGCTCGTTCACCTAATGTTGCGTCTGATGATTTAATGCGTTCCCAAGCTTTGTCTTCTAAAATTTGATCTGCTTCATGTCTACTTTCTAAATTAGGTAATCTCTATCATGAAGTTAGCACTGAACATCTAACTGATAAATACCAGGATCGCCGCGTGCGTGTCCTTTCTCTATATTTGTACCAGAGCCACAATACTGGTAACCAGGTAAACGCAATTCAACCGGACTTTTATTGATTAGAGTATTCACTAAACCACGTGCACTATTTCGCTTCTTAGCTAACATTGTTTACCTAGATGGGTAAAGCATACTTAAATACTTAAATCGAGATCACAAAAACCAACTATAGTTATTACTATTTCTTTATTTAGCAAATACTATACATTAGATAAGTAGGACGATAATACAATATTTCCATTAAGCATACTGTGCTATGTGAATTAATATACTTAGCATTTATATCTTCAATGTCTTTATACATGTCATCATCACTACCATGGAATTCTTTCTCACGAAAACGACGGTAGTTAACAACTTGTATAAACTTTTCATAGAAACACACCAGATTGTAAGATTCAATAAATATCAATCTATATCTTATTATATCCTTTAAATTGAATAGTTCTTCTACACTGTGAGCATCGAATGTGCAAGAACAGCAGTTGTAGTTTTCTGTAACAGTTTTCAAAAATTCATAACCTTTAATTAATTCCCAATTGTAATAAACACCAAGACTATTAGATAGAGATTTATAATGTTGATTATAGATTCTATCTTCTTCGTTTATATTTGACCAATCAATTTTATTTTCAATTTCTTGGGATCGGAAAAATTGTAATTCTATATATGAGTGCATCTTAGAAGTTCATTCCATTCCTTCATGTCTAACACCACATTATTGCTGTGATCGCAGTATACTGTATCCAATTTCTGTATGTTTTCCTTGATGGGTATCATTCGCCAATTTATAATAAACACAATCGATTAAGTATTCATTGGCTGCTTGTTTGTACACTTCTGAACAATCATCTTGATGTATGAAATGATGGCCAGTCAGTGTTAGAAGAATAACTTTCATTTTGTTTCTCTTCATTTTTATTTTTACTACTACTAGTACCATCAATAATTTGACAGCACCAATGTTAAATTATTATTCATATTGTGACAGCGACTATGTGGGGTATTTATATGTAACGGCGAACTGATGAGATCTTTCTACAAATGATTTTTTGCTGCTTGCATTATAATTAGATAACGACTTCACTTGCTCGCAATTGAACTACCACTAAACACTATTTAATAAATTATTTTAGTTAAAGGATGCGTAATTTACATATGGTGGGTTGTAGCACTGCTATTAAAAAAAAATGTTTTGTTTGGTGTTTTTCCAGCTGCACCTAACCTACTTATGAACACATCCTTCGTGTTAGTAACGTTTTAAATTATTCTATGCGGGTTTTTTCTTTGAAATACTAATAAAAACACTGAGGTAATACTCATTTAAAATCAGATGTTTCCATCACTATACATTCACCATACTTAGTATTATTAATAGCCACTACTATCGCTTTGTATTTTTTAGATATCTCGAGGTCACACATATTTTTAAAAGGTGTGCAATAGGTGCTTTGATTTAATCCTGCTAATTCCATGTTTAATAATTACAAGTTGCTGACTGATTGATTTCAAGACACCACACTGCGGTTTATGTAAGAAAAATGTGTCCTTGACTTGAGTACCTATCAGAACATGTTTCCACTTGTCAAACACTCACCTTGACTTACTTTTAGTTTAGAGAACTATTTGACCTTGATTCAATTTAGTCAATACAAGAACCATTTAACCTTGACCTACTTTTTAGCATAGAAAACAACCTGTCCTTCAAAGGAGTTTCCAAGGTCACCACCAGAGAGCGAGTGCTCTTGAACTGAGCCAGAACCGGCCCTGTATGACTACTAACTACAATAATGGATTCCCAAGATACATACATTAAGTATGTATGCATGGTGGGAATAAGGATAGGTGTGATAAGGATAGGATTGGAAGAAACGGAGTTAGGGTTCCGAGGGGGAAGATACTACTCCAGCATTAGCCTAAATATCCGCACATGGTGTGCGTACACTCAGTCACCTTACCGCTATATGTATAAGAGGAAAACCCTCTGACAAAACCTCATACAGGGTAAACGGTAACGGAAATCGAACCTATTATCTCCTGAATGCTAGTAGATCGTGTTACCACAACTCCACTAGTTCGGTATTCTAATAGGGCAAACACAAGTATCAATGCAAATTAATTAATATTCATTTTGTAAATTCTCATAATTCATAAAATTTTTATTCAGGTACAACAGTTGAGTTGAGTTATGTAAAGCTAATACTTCTTTTGATCTCAACGATAATTTTAGTTTTCATCAAGTCTCTAAGGCAGAAATCAGAGAAATAATTATCTCGCTTAAAAACGATCAATCCATAGATGTTTATGGAATCGGTACAAAAGTTCTGAAAAGAAATATTAGTTTGTTTGTTAAGCCTTTAATCAAACTTGTTAATATGTCACTCCAAACAGGAACATTTCCACATATGTTAAAAATTACCACTATACAAAAAAGGAGATTGCAATAATCTCGACAACCATTCCGTTGTGTCCATTCTTCCAACATTTTCGAAAGTGTTTGAGTTGGTATGAACAAATTTCTAAATATTTGGAAGAGAAACAAATTTTTGTTGGAAATTAATTTGGTTTTAGAAAAAAGAGGAGCACCGCTGATGCTGCTCGTGCTTTCGATAGTGTTGTGCAAGTTCTACTTAAAAAATTGGCAATATATAATTTGATATAACAGTGTATCTTTAATTAAACCTTATCTAGACAATAGGAGGCAAGCTGTAAAGATAAATGGAGTTACTTCCGAATTTTTAACGCTACATAGTTGTGTGCCCCAAGGATCTATTTTGGGTCCATTATTATTTTTAATATTAATGATTTTTCGTATCATTTAAAAGATACTGCTAGTTGTTTATATTATGCTGATGACACAACGTTGTTCATGTCCGACAACTTTAAAGGGAGTTACTGAAGGGGTAAATAGAGCGTTGCTATTAGCTGAGAACTGGCGCAATTTCAATAGTTTGGATTTAAATTCTAATAAAACTACAAATGTTAATCACATTAAAGGCTCCATAATTTCGACAACCCACCTTACACTCTGTAGGTATTAAAATCGATCCAAAACTTACTTTCAATGATCATACAGACAAAATTACTAACCTAATTAGTCATAATATATTTCTTTTACTGGGTCTATCGGACAGTGTTCCCACCGACATATTACTGTTGCTGTTTTTATCTGTAATTGATTGTATTGCTGTAATATAATATTGGGCAATTGTGCGAGTTCGACATGTATGTTTGCTTTGCAACGTCGAGCTATCAGAGTTATAGGAAATTTAACTTATAGAGCTGATTGCAGATCGTTATTTACGCAACTTCTAACTCTGCCTTCAATTGTTACGGTCGAAAATGGCAGTAGAAAGGGGTAACAGATAAAATATAGAGATGCCGGAAGCTCAGTGGTTGGGGTGGTGTATTGTTAACCTTTTTGCGTATTCAGAATAACTTATACGTGAGTCACAATAGGGTTTGTCATAAATCGATTGGGCGCCAGGGTGTTTATAAATATCAAAATAGGGGGAAATACCTAGTTACGAAGTTCACAGCTAGTCTAAACAACCAAAAACTCGCTTACCTTTATTGTAATTACAGGTGAATCCGTGGATTACTGCAGGTACGTTGATTCCTGAAAAGCTACAAGATGCTATTTTTCACACGCCAGTCAAATAACGCCGTGCTACAAAGACAACAACTGATCATAAAACGATCTAATTACTCTATAATGACGTTACGTTACACCTTAAAATTTATAATCAATCGAAATTATATCAACCAACTCAAAAAAAACTAAAATACTTTTTAATGAATTCTTTCTCTAATTACGTTAGAATTGTGCTAAAGTATTGAAAGTTGTGGAGTTTTGTCATTAAAAAAAATTAAGTAAATCTATCATTTCTGCAAACAAATAAATTACTCATAAATGTGGGGTACACGGATTATCTCATCTTTTAAAGTGCCATCCAAACGCAAATAATATCGCCGTAGAAAAAAATTGGGCCACAGTTTATTATACACCCTAGAGTAAATACTAACAGGTCATTCACATAACTCTTTTATAAAAAATTAAACATAACAACGGTAAGTATAAACACATCAACAACTTCATAAAATATTTTTTTTATGTGATAATATATTAATAAATTTGATAGTTATTGTCAGTAATATTTGTTAAAAATTGTTAAAGATGTAAACAATTTTTAACAAATATTACTACTGACGAAGATAACTGTAAGTGTTATCGAAACGTTTAGATTGTATAATTTAAAATACACCATTAAAAACCCCAAAAAAGATAAGTATTTTATTATGAGTGATAATGGTGAAAGTTTACATTTTCAAACTTCATAAAATCTCTTAATAAATTCGGAACAATCCTTCCAAGTTCATTATCGCCGAAAAAATCTATAGTATCTTAATTATAATTACCAACCATAGCTATGGAAATCGTCGAACCTTCACATTCGACAAATTTTCGGGCACGTAATTTATATATACAGGGTGTTTCGGGAAGAATACACAACTTCAGGAAATGATCGATCTAATCGTGTTAACACAAAACTTTCATATAAACGTAAGTCCAATAGTGCTTTGTTTTCGAGATACAGGGTGTCAAAGTTACAAAAAAAGTTGATTTTTCTAAATATTTCCAAAACGAAAAAAGGTATTTTTCTCATTCTTGGTATCATAAATAGAGATATAGTGTGCACTGGTTTTAGCTTATTAATACGTTTTTATTATGTACAGTGGCGTAGAACGCAACGTGTAGTGCAACCTTTTAATCCCTAACCTCTACGCCAATGGCGTAAAGATTTTTTATTAAAATACAAAACCTTGATGTTTTGATTTTTAGGTATTTATTACCAACTTTTTAGGCATCTTATTAACTTTGACACTCTGTACCTCGAAAACGAAGCACTATTGGACTTAATTTATATGAAAGTGTTGTGTTAAAATGATTAGATCTATCTTTTTCTTGTTACATGTATTATTCCCGAAACACTGATTTTCACGTTTTGATGTTTCCCAAATACAGAAATAATAACCTCCCTAAGCAGTTGGTTATAAATACCTAAAATTGAAAATATCTTAGAAACTGTTAAAGTTGACGATTTAGACAAAGTATGCCTTTTTTATATGAAGAACATCAAGGTTTCGTATTGTAATAAAAAATATAATTTACTCCATTGGCGTACAAATTAGGGATTAAAAGGTTGCGTTCTACGCCCCTATACATACTAAAAAAACCAATGTACTTTATATCTCTATTATACCAAGAATGAGAAAAATACCTTTTTTCGTTTTGGAGACATTTCAAAATTTAACTTTAACACCCTGTATTTCGAAAGCGAAGCACTATTGGACTTACGTTTATATGAAAGTTTTGGATTAAATCTATCATTTTCTGAAGTTACGTGTATTCTTCCAGAAACACCTTGTATATATTCCAAGATAACGTAACAATGTACAAAATATTTAATTAACCTACGAGTGAATATGCTTTAAAACAATGATTTAACATCTGAAGGTTATTGCACCACAATTTCCATAAAAGGCATATTCATTCGTTCAACGAATACAATAAAAAACAAACACACTTTATTGGGATTGTCAACCCTCAATGAAATAAATGTACGGAAATGATTACCTTAATTTAGATCGAGCTTTCACACCGATCGGCCTTTTTAAATGCCCCTCTTTCTTTATACGGCAATAGGTGTCGGTTTTGCAAGATGGGCCACCAGCAAGCGATACGGGAGTGGGATAGCCCACCTGTAAATATTTTCAACACAAATCTCCGACGTCGTAGCCACACTCGAAAGGTTTTCAAATAATAGTAAAATCGTAGAGCTTTATGAGTTAATTACAGCAGAGCACAATGTGTGATTTCTATTTCACTTGGTTCATATATTGCGCAGAACTTTATATTTACACTTCGTTCTTTCCCTTTAATTATTTATGTACAAGCTTCTTAAATGAAAGTTATAGTTACACAAAACTGAATTAAGCAATCTATTTACAGCTTTCTCAACACTGCTCTTCTAAGCATGCTTCAACGGTGTTACCCAGGACAAACGATACTTAACGAAATCATATAACTGCGGTAGTCGAATCGATTTCAATATCCCCTGAAGGGTTGACAGGGAAACTGCCCTTAACGAAAGTTCGTTCACCACTACATCGAACGCTAAGACCTCGTACATTTGCTGGCCACTCTGACTAGACTGACTTGAGCATCACTTAGTCCTCGCCATCTTCAATTGAATCCCCTTTAGATCTCAATTAGCCAATTATACAACCTCGTTTCTTTAAATTACCATACGCGCAAAAAACGAAAGACACTGTACACGTTTGGTATGGAATAAAATTTATTTTTGTAAAATGAATTACCGGCCCTCCAGAATGGTCTACTTATATAGGGGAAGATTGATTTTTTCAGTATCTCGTTTACTATACGAGCTATCGAAAAGGTAAAAATTGGTATTGATAGAACTTTTAATGGAAATTTCGACGGTATAATTAGTCTTAAAATGTATGTTGTTCTTTTTAAGATACCAACCAAACTTTTTTTAATAGGATGTAGGCTGCTTTTGCTTACGTTAATTAAAGTTTGCTTTAATTTGCCTCGGTCTAGCCCAACTGGTTTTTAATTATATAAAAGGAGAATGATTCGTCTACTGATGTTGATCACTAATTACCAGGTTCGTCCACACTGAGCAATATATTCGTAAGGGTTTTAGACGTATAGTATTCCTATTTTGTTACAAAGCTAAATATTTACACTTAATGCTAATTCAACTTACATACAAAACTATATAAAAGAAATATTTCAGATAAAATCAACACAAATAGCGGAAAGCTAAGTGATCTGGATTCTTTCGCCTCCCTCAGGTAGTTCACTCATTTGGATGGAAGTCGTTGTCTACTGGTTGGTGCGGGGATCGTCAGGCCGCTCCTCTCGTTACATTTTCTGTGGAAATACGGTTAGCGAGGTGTTTATACTCTCAAAAAGAACTGATAATAATTTATATTATAGTGTAAAGTGAACATTTTCATTTATTTAAACTAATATTAAAATTTTAATAGCCGGACCTGTCCGGTAGCAAATGGTAGTAAATATTTTAATCAGTTATTCTGTGTTTATAAAATTGGGCTGGTGCATGTGCCGATAAGATAACGAGGGTAATACTCTCTCTACCTGCTTTTACTGTCTAACAAAAAATCAATAGTTTCAAAGGGACTATTTTTGCTTTATTCTGTTTAAAAGAATAAAAGTATATATTGTATAAATGCAACTTTTATACCTCCAACTTTTACGAAAGTGAATTTTAAAAGGAACTAAATAAACCAACCGTTTCACAGGTACGGGATTATGGAAGGATTCCTTCTATAAATAATTGTAGGTGATCGTGCTGTGCGATCAGGATGTGGTGCCGGTTTAGGACTTTGTTAGAGAAGTATAAGGGGTATCTCGCGCTGGTGAGCGGATATTACAGCGGGTTACAGGACTCCTACTAGGAAGGGCTTTTAGAAAAAACTAATTTTCAACAGGTTATTACGTTTAGCGAGATTGAAAGGTGTTTAATTGTTTTGCCTGGTGTAGGCGTGCTTGTGTGAGTTTGTGTACTGTGTGCGTATGGAATATCAATTAAAAGATTGTGGGAAAATAACCATCGAGCTGTTTAATTGATACTCCGGGGATTGGTAGAATTTAGGCGAGAACCAATGGAGTAAGTAAAAGACCACGTCGAGCGTATTTCCCGGCGTGGCGTCGTTCACTGGCGTAAGAGTGGTGTTGTATATTTAATTTATATGCAGGTGACCACAGATTTCAGCAGCGGTAAACCCTGGTTTTCTGGAAATAATTGCAGGCTGGCGGAGTCGAGTTGCCTTATCAGAATGCAGGTGTACGGAACGGAACAGAAAGATCAGGACTCGGTGAATGAGAATGAGCAGATGAACAGGAACCAGGCATAGGCCCTCGAAGTAACCATGGTGGTTAGCGCAGAACTGCGCTAGGATTGAGAATGCGGACGGAATGAGAATGAGAGCGTCTGTAGTGCGTCTTATTTGCGTTTTATTGAAAAGATCGGAAGGCGGGAACGGCTTCTGGCGGTAATTCTAATGCCGGGATTGGCGGATAAACTGGAGGGGACTCTGACGTAGAAAACTCTAAACGTTTTTGAAATTTACGTTGGACGGGATATAAATTCATTATTTGATGATTTATGTAAATTTAAGTAAAACAGGATAATTGGCAAATAATTAATTAAAAAAAAAAATTTGCAGCAGGCTTGCTCTTTACAAAGACATCCTGTATATTTTCAGTTCTTTGAATATATAATACTTGGTTTAAACAACTGAAAAACCCGTGCTTATCTGAAAATATGTTTACTTTTATCAAATTGACTTTTAATTCAAAGGCGTGATATATCTTAAAAACGAAGTACTTTATCACAATTAGGAAAATGGCATCGTTCGTTTAACAGAAAAGTGATACAGTATTGATAAAACCGTACCACTTGTAGCCGAGATACACTGAAAATACCATAAATAATGGGACACACCGTACACTACTGTTCTGCTGATTTGCAGATTTCACTGTTTTTAGTATGTAGTCTTTTAATTTTCTTTTTAAAAGCGCGTCTATCGACGTACAGAGAATACTATATAGGACCAATAATGGAGGACAGAAAGCTCTTTTCAACGAGACTGAGTTTGTTAGTTTTGGATAATGCAAACTTTAATTTAATTTAATTCAATTATTCTTGTCCAAAAAGAAGTTTACGCTTCATTCACCACTTTGTTTCAAGAGCTGCACTAATGAGTGTTAGACAAAAATTATTCCAAGATTTTCAAAAAATTTAATACGTATATCTTTGTCGTACCATATCTTTTCACCTTTTATAGAAAAGCTTGATTTCCTAACCAACTTGAAAATTATTGCCAGCTTTTGCTCATCTGCTGTTGTATCGAGCTCTGCTACCAAAATACGATTGCTGGCCGACCTTGTGGAACACCCGGTATATTCCAATAGACTACCATATCAAAATTCATTTAAAGTTGTATTAAGACCTTGTTTCAAGAGCTGCACTAATGAGTGTTAGACAAAAAATATTCCAAAATTTTCAAAAAATTGAATACGGATATCTTTGTCGTACCATATCTTGTCACCTTTTATAGAAAAGCTTGATTTCCTAACCAACTTGAAAATTATTGCCAGCTTTTGCTCATCTGCTGTTGTATCGAGCTTTGCTACCAAAATACGATCGCTGGCCGACCTTGTGGAACACCCGGTATATTCCAATAGACTACCATATCAAAATTCATTTAAAGTTGTATTAAGGCCTATACTTTACTCAAGATTATTTAAAATTGTATTAAGGCCGATGCTTAATTATTCAAGGCCATTTGAAATTGCATTAAGGCCGGTCCAACGTCATTAAAGGTTACTTAAAATTATATTAAGGCCGCTATTAAATTTTTTAAGGTCATTTAAAACCAAAAGCGATAAACGATCCTCTTAATTTAAAATTCTGTTAAAGCTAATATGAAATCATGGAAGATTATTTAAAATTTTGTTCATATCCATATGTATCATTCAAGCTTATTTTTATTTTGTTGGAGTGTTAGACCGAAATATTCCAGATCTTTTAAAATTTAACTAAAACCGATACTAAATGATATAAGGTTCTTTAAAATTGGAATAAATTCGACACTAAATCATTCAAGCTTATCTAAAAACTGTCAACATCGATACCAAATCGTACAAGGTTAGTTGCATTCAGGTCGATAGTAAATAAAGGTTATCGAGAGCTGATACTAAATCAATTAACCGTACTTAAAATTGTATTAACGCCGATACAAAATAGTAGGAGGTCATTTAAGATTGCATTACGGCCGATACTAAATATTTTAGGCATAATTAAATTGTATTAAAGCCGTTACAATCATTCAAGGTCATTTGAAATTGTATTAAAGTCGATACTAAATCGTTTAGTTTATTTAAATCTAATTTCAAATCAATTAAGGTTATTTAAAACTGTATTTAGGTCTATTCACATTATTCAAGATCATTTAAAGTTATGTTGTTTGAAAACATGTCATTCGACGTCACTTAAAATAACCTTATGTCTATTTAAACTTGTGGTAAGACCAATGCAAAATCATTCAAAGCCGGTTAACCGATACTAAATTTAACATTGTATTAAAGTCCATACTAAGTTATTTAAACTTATTTGAAATTGTATTAACGTCAATATTGTTCAAAATTAGCTAAAATTGTATTAGACGTCATTCAAGGTCATTTAGAGTTCTAGAAAGGCAACATTAAAGGTCATTTAAAATTGAACTAAAATCGATACTAAATTAATTTTAAATTTCAAAAAGGTACATACTAAAGAATCTCCAAGATTATCCAAAATGTATTTAATGTTGATACTAAATAATTAACGATCATTAAAATGACATCGTTAAAGGTCATTTACAGTTAAACTAAAACCGATACTAAATCATTTTAGTTCATACATTTGCATTAATGTCAATAGTATGTAATTTAAGCTTATTCAAATTGTAAATTGTATTAATTGTAATAATTAATACTAAATAGTTAAAGGTTATTTAACGTCGATACTAAATGATTCATGCTGATTTAAAATTGTATGAAGACCGATACTAAATCATTTGAGTTTATTTCAATCGTATTAAGGTCGATTCAAAATCGTTCATGGTCATTTAATTGGCAGAAAGACCAATACTAAATAATGTAAAATTGTATTAAGGGCAATATGAAATCGTACAAGGTCTGTTTAAGTTGGACCAAATCCGATACTAAGTCATACACCCTTATTTAAATTCCATTAAGTCGAGTATCAAATCATTTAAAGTTACTTAAGATTGTATTAAGGCAAAGTAATTCATGGTCATTTAAACTTCTAATGTTCAATTAAATAGTTCAAGGTCATTTAAAATTGTACAAGCCGATGCAGTACCATTCGGTGTCATTTAAATTGTGTTAAGGTCAGTGCAAGATCATTTAAAATTATTTCAAAGCTGATACTAAGCTCGTTTAAAATTGTACCTAGTAAGACCGATACTAAATCTTTCTATGCCGTTTGAAATTGTATTAAGGCATCGTTTACGGGTTATTTAAAATTAAAATAGACTCGATACTTACTGATTTAATGTCGTTTAAATCATTTAAGCTTACACAATTGCTCAAGGTTATTTGAAGTTGTATTAATGCCATTATTAAATCGTTCCGGGTCATTCAAAATTGTATTAAAACCCATACCAAATTATTTAGAACTGTATTAAGTCTGATATTAAATCATACAAGGTTATTTAGATATGTACTGAAGCCTATATTCAATCAGTCAGTCTTACTTAAAATTACCTTACGTCTGATAATGGTATACTAAATCGTTCAAGGTTATTTAAATTCGTATTATGTCTAATTAAAACCGTTATTAACTCTTCCAAGCCTATACAAATCGTTTAATCTTATTTAATATTTTGTTCTTGCCTGTACAGAATTATTGATTTAAAATAAACCCTCCAAGCAAAATTGTAGTAAAACCGGTATACAAAATCACTCTAGGTCATTTAAAGTGTTCAAGTCAATACAAATCATTAATTGTAATTTTTAATTGAACAAAAACTGATCTAAATATTTTAGTGTCATTAAACGTATTAGGGTGGATACGAAACCATTCAAGGTCAGTTAGAATTGTTTTAGTGCCGCTATCCAAGGTCATTTATAACTGTAATTAGGACCGACATGAAATCATTTAGCCTTATTTAAAATTGTATCAAATATAATCCCAGATCATTCAGGATCATTTAGTGTTAAATGCTATACTAAATCGTTCAAGGTTATTTAAAATTGTATTAAGGTCAATTCGTTATTCACGGTTATTTAAAATTTTTATTGATGGCGATGTTAAATCTTTCAAGGTAATTTAAATTGGCTACAAATTGATTCAAGGCTATTTAAAATTGTGTTAAGGTTGTTAGCAAATTATTCGACATTACTCAAAAGATCGATATTAATCATTCGTCATTTATAATTGTATAAACCCGTGTAAAATAATTCAATCTCATTTAAAATTGTGTTGAAATAGATACAATGTCATTCCAGTTTATTTAAACTGGTATTAACGCCGGTACTAAATCATTCTAACTTTTTAAAATATGATAGTAAGTAACGGGTGCCACTTTTTGTAAACGTCTATGGCTCCTTTGCAATACCGCAGAACGATTGTGACTGGGAGGCTTTAACCCAGTAGCTAGCGAAGTAGTTAAAGCACATTGGATGCGTGGTCAGAAGATTTGTTATTTGAACTGGATAGGTTGTTAAGAGTAAACCTTTTTAATAGTAATAGTAGGCGCCATGAATTTTCTAAAATACAACCCTGAGAATTTAAAAATGTAGTAAAGAGAGAAGGGAACTGAAAGAGAAAATTTTAATTAGCGCACACAAACACAGATAAATTACAACAAGAAGTTAAATATTGAGTAAGTAAACATTCGTTTATTTAGTAAACATTAAGTAGGAAATCACATTGTAACTTACTCAAATTGTTGTTTTATTCAAAAGTAAATTCTAGATTGCTACCACGAGTATTAATTTAGAAAACGAGACATCAAAAATTAGATTACCGAAATTTTAATTCTACAGAAAACAGTAACACATCAAAGTAATTAGTTATTTGTAAACGCTATTGTATAATCTACGCAATAATATCAAAAAAACTAAAGAAAACGTAGACCGTTAAGTTCAAGGGTGGCTGTACTAAATTAATTTTACCTTAAACAAACCCATCTTTATGTGAAACTATCTGTATTTCAAGATACTAATAAAGAATGCTCCTAGCACAAAGTCTACCATAAATAAAAGATAAATGCAAATAAAATAGAATTTACAGTAAAATTATTTATACACAATTCTAACTTATGCTGAGATACAATATCAGCGCTACAAGTGTCATTGATATATCTTGTCAATACAAGTTGACAAATAAAATATGTAAATAATGGTTAACAGTTATTGTATGCAAGTTACAATTAGGATATATATATATATATATATATATATATATATATATATATATATATATATATATATGTATATATAAATAAATTAAAAAAGCCATTTTGTGGGATTTAACTTGTGTTTTATTGAGTAAAGTATCAATTTCGATTGCCTTTCTAATTCGTGTAAATTATATAGAGGTTCAATGAGACGAGTATTATTAGTATTAATTTTGTGTCCAGTGTCCAAATGGTCAGTAGCCAAAGATGAAGAAAGACTATGTTGTTTTGATTGCCAATTTACGTTCGTCGGATCTTGCGGATAATTTTCTATTAGTTTGCGCTATATACGTTCTGAAACAGTTATCACATATACATATATACACATATGTTTTGTTTGGATACAGTTTTTTTAGTGGGTTAGGATCATTTACTCATTGGCAGTGATCTCAAGATGTCGTTTTCAAATCGGGAATATGTGGAAATGCATAACATCTGTGCGTGATACCTTATCTTATCATAAGGTGGGCTATAAGAATTAACTGTAACCTTATGTTATAGCTATAATAATAAAAATGTTCATGTGTGTCTTTTTAGTTTGATAGAGTTGAATTATTATTTTCTCAAACCACGTTTTACACTATTCAAACTGGCATAACTGTACTTAAATGGTGACGAATAAAATGTTGTATCCTGTCTTCTGAAAGCTTAGATTTTGAAGCAGTTTTCATAGCATTTGCTACTGCTAGCAATTTTTTTAGAGAAATGTGGGTGTATAAGCCTTTTTTTAAAGAAAATGATAACTTCACTGTTATAATCAATTTAATTAGTGGTTGTGTAGATTCAGGCTCATCCTAAGCTATCCATCCTTACTTAAAATGTAATTTAGAATACAATAGTAGTATTAAAGTTCGAAGAATATATCAAAATATCCCAGAATTTCTGAATTTTTTGGTAAATGTACAGTTTTTTTGGAAAAAATTAAATTAATTTTTTCTTTTAATGGGTGTGTGAAATGAATTTTTTTAAATTGTGTATTTGAGTCACATTTATGTTTATTAATTTTTAACGCTAGGTCTAGACCACTCTTCATTTAATTAACTTTCAATATTATAGATAACCGTACAAATGATATGAAATCGTTCAATGAGAAATCAGTACGTTCAATATAACAGTTACACAATTTCCACTGCTGCAAACAGGTAGTACATTGGTGTATATAATTAGTTATCGTAAATTGATCGCTTCGAAAGTTATGTGAAACGTTTGTATTTGTAGATTAACCTGTTTCGATGTTTTCAATCAGAGATATGAAAGTCGTAGGTGTAGCAGTAGTGTGTAGATAATGGAGTTTACATTTACAGTAAGAGATCTTGAATGTCGACCAAAGGTGATAGTGTAATTTCAGCGAGAATCGTAGAGGTTATTTTTGAAACATATCATCAGTAGTACAGAAAAGTTCAGAAAAGTAAAAATAAAGGTCCTGAAGCAATTCCAGTTTGATGTGTGTTTAAATTAAAATCAATTTAACTTACCACATTGAACATATATGTTGATATGAAAAACCGTATTTCCAAGATTTAACGCGTTGAAATAGGTATAAAGTAGTCCTTATTCAATATAAATAGTACGTTGGACCACATCCCAGTTAACTTGTTTTTGAACGCAATATCTTTTTGGACAGATTATCTTATATATTAGGTTCTAATTCTACCACTAGATGCCATAAATTTGTATGAAATTTATATAATTATGTCATTAAGTTAATTTCAATGTAGCAATAAGGAAATAAACATACATAACGTTGAGTTAAATAATTATTTATACTCGCAAAATAGAAAATTACAATATAATTAAAGAATACATAAAGAATGATTTAAAAACGTCAAAGGCGTAATATAGGGGTTTTACTTAGGTCAAATTATTATGTATATTCCACAAAATTTACAAAACAAATTATGAATGTAGACTAAAATGGCAAAATTGAAATTAGGCACGTCACAAGTAAATCAGACATGGTCATTTGGAATTGTATTGTTGCCAGATTTCGAACGCCTCCTATGACGGAAAATTTAAAACTGAAGATCATACAGTATTGCCAAAAACGGGTACCCGTTTTGACTTATATTTTAGTCCACATTCACAATTTGTTTTGTAAATTTTTGTGCAATATACATAATAATTTGACCGCAAGTAAAACCCGTGTGTTACGCCATTGATCTTTGTACATCATTCTTATATGTAATTAAATTGTAATTTTATATTTTTTGGATATAATTATTTAACTCATCGTTATGTATCTGTATTGATACATTGAAATTAACTTAATCACTTATAATTGTATAAATTTTATAAACATTTATAACATCCAGTGGTATAATTTTAATCTAATATATAAGATCTCTTTTTCCAAAAATCTATTGAATTGAAAAACACGTGCTTTAGGATTATCTGTCTAATTTTTAATTAGACAACCCAAGTTAATTGGGTTATAATCCAACATATGTGTTTACTGGGGTAAGTTAAATTTAATTCATTTTAAATAAAAGATTTAATATCGGGTTTAAACAAGTTTAAATGCCGTATGATGTAATATCAGACCTAATACAATTCTAAATAATTTAGTATGGGGCTTTAATACAATTTTAAATGACCTGGGATGATTTAGTAATAGGATTAATATAACTTTAAATAACTTTGCGCAATTGTGTAAACTGAAATGGTTTAAATGACCTTAAATCAGTTGGTATCGAGTCTATTTTAATTTTAAATAGCCTTAAAATGATGCCTTAATGCAATTTTAAATGGCTTAGAATGTAGTATCTGTGTTTGACGGAAATTTTAAAACGGAATGTCATACAGTGTTGCCAAAAACAGGTCAAAAACGGGCCTCTCTCTCTCTCTCTCTCTCTTACTCATGTAGATTCTGTATGTGGACCAGAACTGGAGTTGCTATACTACTTATACTATTACATATATTTTCTCTTTATGATTCATTAAACAATTTTAATTGTTCGTAAAATTGTGAACACAGATAATCATGTTTCGTGTTGCTGTTATTCACTAACATGTTTGCGAATATGTTTTAAGGTTAAGGTTAAGTGTGTGCCTTTTCTCATCAGTACCATTACTAACCATATACTCTGTTTTCGTCTTCAGTGATTTATTAAACACGAAAATTCGTATGTCTTCCTTAAAATATTTGTAAACTTAGAATAGGAGCGCTGAGCTAAATGTTAATGTTTCCACAACTTTCTGTTTTGCACGTTTGATGGTGTATATTTTGATTATTTTACACTCTTGATCAATCTCTCTTCACCAAAACAGTGACGCTGCATGCATTTATATAATCCGGCTATATCTATCTTGTCGAATAGCCTTTATCAGAATTTTTAAATCAAATTTAGTGTCTTCTATTGGCAGTATGACCTTGTAATGATGTAGCGTCGACCAGGGGTACCATTTTAAATGACCTTGAATGGTTTTGTATCGCTTTTCATCGTCTACCCAGACTAGCGTATCTAATAATAATGAGTTGCTTAATAAGTTGCATAAGGGAATGACTATAACATACATATCAACGAAATTTATATATTAAAGAATAAATGTGTTCCTTAAATTTGCAATACTATTGAAAAAAATAAATCTGCAAAGGTAAGAGCTGTATTAGAATGGGTTATGAGGTGTGCGAAAGTAGTAAAATACTTAACAAGCCGATAATAAAAGTAGTAAAACAAGGATAGAGCTATTTATACAAAAGGTGTGTGTATTTGATACATGAAATATAAGCAAACATGATTTTTTACACACCACTTTTTCATAAACCTCTTAAGGTGGCACTATCCTGTCAGGATCAAGATTCGACCCTTATTTTAGGATTGAAACATTTTTAAGTAATTGTGATGCTTTTGCATACCTTTGTATTTTAAGCTATATTCACATTGCATTAACACAGTATATAACAGTATACATAAACAGTATACTAAGTGTACAAAGTAATATCAAGCTCATACTTTATAACAGTATGGACTAGTCTGAATTGTATGTTGTAAAATAAATATTCTGCTCTACTTTTAATGATTGAATTATGTTAACAGTTAAATGTACGCACAACAAAACAGCCCAAATCTTTGTGTGACTCGCTAAAAATGGAAGCACAGAGATACTCTTCAAAGGACACCTAGATTATATACTTCCCATTCAAACTTTTTAAACCATGTTACACGGAACAGTGAATAACAATTCTTTCCTTATTTATTACACCTAACTTGCTTAGTTGTTGGCTGAAACAGTAATTCATTTATGTAATATCTTTTTTGCTCATCCATAACATGAACATGTGATGGCAGGTATAGCATCTATGTAAATTATTTTTTAAACATCTTCTGATCCATTTAAAGTAATGGCTTTATAATGGTGGTAGGCTGCAGTTGAGGGAATTATCATTTGATTGTAAGAACTATATGTCAAATCAAACAATTAGTATTCGAGCAAAACGTCACTATATGATATATAGTTTTAAATGAGGTGTAATAATTCCTGAGCAGTAAATTTAATAATTAATATTTATTCATACTACTTTTATTTAAGGTAGAAAATCATCGAAACACACTAAAATCTATAACTTTATATCAAAAAGTTCACTGCTTAATCAACTTTTTCAACACAAGCTACTAGAATAGATCATCAGTAGGCTTGATTCCAATAAGGTGATTGCCCCAGGCCAGTATCTAATGTATTGTATTAACAAAACGTTTCCCCGAACTAATAATGTCACTGTGTGTAGAAATTTTAGTAGAAAATTGTTTTTTTTTTGTTGTAAGGATTTGTTGGAAAATCAGATAATTGTAAATGTAAATTTTAGAAAGCACTGGTTTTTAGTAACATTAGATGTTCAATGTAATCTTAAGGTTATTTGATCTTTGATTTGTTAGATAATTAATGATGAGGGCATTGGGCTGTAAGAATTAAACATTCCTAGCATTTTACAGATAAGAATTTAAAGTTAAGAGAACATAGATCTTATAGCGAGTTAAATAAGTGTTGATTTTGAATGTTGAAGAGTTAAATGGAATTACGTTGTTACAGTGTAGATTGGCTAGAGTTGTTGAAGTTAAACATGGCGAATTTTGAAGGAGTGGAGAAAAGGGATTAACCATCGAGACATAAGATGACTACCCTTGTGATTGTGTGAGCCTATAGAACGTCGTTGTGATATTGTAGAACGCCAGGTTGTTACCACGCTTAGCTGTTGCGTTATTTTCTTTGAAGATTTTACAGGCCGCTCTTATTGAATTTTTGTGTAGTTTTTCCTGTGCACTGGTATCATTTAGGGGAAAAATGATCGTGATCGGTTTTGTAAAACTTTTTAAATAAAACAGGGTTGGTTTATTAAGCTACTGAATGTTATCGGATGGCCGCAGGGTGAGAAGTTTTTTGTTGTGTTTAATTGAAATATTATTTATTGCTTCAAAGAAACTGATAAAATCTCTAACGACGGGAAAAGTGTTATGTCGCCATTTGTTAAAACTTAAGTGTTTTAATTTTAAATAAACGGACTTTTATTTGTGGAACGAAATTGGCTGGAGGAAACGTGCTTTCAACACATACTTAAGGCGATCGTCCGGAGAAAGACCTGAGGAAACAGAAACAGAGCCGCTTTTGAGCATCTTAGTACTGCTTCTAGCCCGATTTTGTGTATTTGTGTTAAGTTAAAACTATTTAATACCTTATTCTAAATTTTTTTTTTAAAGTTTAAACATTGTTTGAAATCGAATGGACTTATTGTGTAGAAAAAGTATGCGTCGCCGGCTATAGTGTTCGTTTATATTGTTTGTTGATTGAAACATTCATTCTCGACACATTTAAGTAATTATTTAGATATTTCACTGGTCATTTTTTTCTCAATGTTAAATACACCTCTTAAAATCAAATACCTATTTCTCTTTTTATACTAAACAAAAGCGTCACCAGTGGTCAAAATATTAAAAAATATTAATAGTTAAGTATCTAAATAATTACGTTAATCTGTCGGGTATGAATATTTCAATCACCAAATATGAATCTAAACAAACTACAGCTGGTGACCCATACTTTTTCTAAACAAGTCCATTAATTTTCATACAATGTTTAAACTATTAAAGGCAGAATTAGGCACTAAATAGTTTTAACTTACACACAGATACAGAAAAGCGGCTAGAACCAGTACTAAGATGCTCAAAAGTGGTTCCGTGAATGTTCCCCAGGTCTATCTTTCCGGACGTGTTGAAAACACACTTCCTCCAACCGATTTCGTTTCACAAATAAGTCCGTTTTTTTTTAATTTAAACACTTGAAAGTTTGAAATTACAACTTACGACGTAATTCTTCTATCGTCAGAGCTTTACACAATTTCTTTGAACCAAAGGACGAAAATCACCGTGTTTCATTCCCTCCCCTAAGGGGAGGGCGGGCTGCTCGAGCTTTCTACGCTCCTTCAGTCACAACGATGAATTTCCAGCATACATTTATGCATTCCGTATGTATATACATGGTGAGATTAAGGTTGGGTGCGGTCAGGATCGGATCGGAAGGAATGCAGCTACTAGCGTTCGGAGAGGTATGAGTAAAAACTGAAAACCCATTGCCTGCCGAATGCTAAGCAGACTGTTATCACAGATCCAACTACCTCGGTTTCGAGGCAATAAATAATACTTAAATTAATCATAAAAACTTCTCATCCTGCTTATGCTACATAAAAATTTAATACCGCGGCCTGTGGAATTCTCAAAAAATACAAAACAGGGAAGCGGGGTAACAACCTGTAATATCACAACGACGTGCTATAGGCTCACCATTGCAAAAATGCTTTAAATCACAAACTCTCGCTCTCCAACCGGGTGCAAAATTCGCCATGTGTAATTTCAACAACATTAGACAACCTTCTTTCCTAAAAGATTATTCAAACGGTTCACGCGGTAAACACGAAAAATGTTCGTGCCTCCGAAGTCAAGAAACGCGTGATCAATTTCTCCAGAAGTGTCGACAAAGATAATGTACACCGTAACAACGTAATTCCATTTAACTCTATATTCAAAACTAACACTTATTTAACTCGCTATAAGATCTACATTCCGTTAACTTTTAATTCTTATCTGTAAAAGAAATTCTTAATTTATGTCCCCACATTAAATATATTTTTCTTAATTCTTTTAGTTACATTTAAACACAATCAAGCGCATACGAATATTAATTTACATACGCGGTATTTATAATCGCAATTTTTAAAATTAATTATATCTAAAAAATAATCATTACGTCGGATAACTAATATTACTACAACTTCCAATAAATTTAACGTCAGCCCAACCCTGTTTTCGTGAAAAACCAGCCATTCCCAAACTTTACATTTAAATTTATCTGATTTTCCAAAATTTTTTTACAAAAAAAAACTAATTTTTTACTAAAAGTTCTACACACGGTAACAATAATCATTCCTTACTAAGCTCAATTCAATACACACACACACACACATATATATATATATATATATATATATATATATATATATATGAGATATGAGGTCTGATCAAAAAATATGGTGAATAATTTTATTACAAACAATGTAATAAGTTTACATGGAAATGGAATTAATCTCCTTCAAAGTACTCTCCTTGGCTAGAGATGCACTAATCCCAACGTTGCATCTATGATTGGAAACATTTTTGGAAGGTTTCTTTCGGAAGGGCGTTCAACTGCTCCATCGTGCCCATCTCAATGTCAGGAATGGTGTCAGAACGTTTTCCTTTTAGCACGGTTTTTATTTTTGGGAAGAGCCATAAATCGCATGGTGATAAATCTGGTGACTAAGGGGGATGATGAGGAAGATTTTTACGAGCCAAAAACTCGCGGATCAGATGCGATGTGTGGCACGTTGTCGTGATGAAGAAGGAAGTCATTAGCCCATTTTTCTGGTCTCTTTCTTCGTATATCATTGCGAGAACGTTGCAGTACTCCTTTGTAAAATTCGCATTGTTCGAAATCCATGATACGCGACAGACGCAATAAACACGACCTCACTGTAGCCGGTCTTTAGACCGCCTAACAAATCAGAACGTGTTCAAACTTGACACAGAATGTCTCAGCGGATCAAGCTGTCGGACATATGACATGAAATGGATGTAGCATCATCAGTTGCGGTTCTAAAAATTATTTCACCGTATTTTTTGATCAAACCTCGTGTGTATATATATATATATATATATATATATATACACACACATGGACTTCTGGGAAATTTCTTTCGTCATAGAGATGATAATGGATGTAGTATCATCAGTTGCGGCTCTAAAAATTCTTTCATTCTTTGATCAGACCTCGTGTGTGTGTGTGTATATATATATATATATATATATATATATATATAAAGTTATCAATCAGCAACTTTTTCTTAGTGCCACCAGTGTGGTTTTAAGCAGAGTCGTTCAACAGGTGATCTTTAGATTTCAAAAGCGTTTAGCCAAGTTTGGCATTGATACGAGCATGCCACAGGGATTAATGATAGCTCCTACACATATTCAGTTATACAGAAATCTCATTTCTTCAACTAACCCGATCCATCGCTTTACAGGCCACAGCACTCTTCATTGCAGTTCTTCTTAGTCTTTTCATAATCCTACATCCAGATATTAAAGCTGAACTGGGGACTTCAATCAACAGACACATTAAAGGTATCCATGAATGAATGTTATAGGTATGAATGTCTCAGATCTTAAGTTTCCCGAATCTATTTCTTTGTTAGGAATCTTCAAATTTATCATGGGTTGACATTTTCTGCCAGCTAGTAAAAAAGCTGTTCGTAAAATAGCATTTTGGTACAGATAGAAGTACTTTACTAGTATACAGTATATAGGCCCCAAATTCGATCTCATGTAGAATATAATTCTCACTTCTGGGTTGATACTTCCTAATACGCTCTATATCGTTAATCGTATTCAAAGAAGAGCAAATAGGCGTATAAATGACCCATTTTGAACTTCTGACATACAGTTCGTAAGCATAGAAGAATAGTTACAACGACTATTGTGCCTCTGAATTATATTCCACATGTATGAAACAAGCGCAATCTACATTCTTGTGCACGCCTCTAAACTTTATAATGAACTAGTTCCTGGTTTCTTCTCACTTATGATGTAAAAAAATTTAAGGTAGGCCGTTCATAGGTAGTTCAATATCCCTCTACGCATCATCCTAAGTGTTTCTGAATTATTTAGCACGCTAGCCTAAGCTTAGCATGTTCTTCACCACAATTATTAGCTTGTTAGCTATATAATTCTACTGAGCAAACAGTAGTCTTCTGTAGATTGTACAAACAAATTATTTCTTACTGAAGGCGTAGTCTGTATACATTAAATAACACTATTATGAGACTTTCAATTCTGTATGTAATGTATTTGGGTCTTTACCTAAACGTCCAATGATCACAACAACCAACAATCGTTGTTGGTTATTATAGCCACATTGATCACAACGCCATCGGGATCACAACAGTGTAGCGACACCTACTACACTATGTTAGTACCGACGCCAATTATCATGACCACTTGTTTTTTTATTTGCAACACCTACTTTGATAATAATGTCACTCGCTCTTTTGTACGTAACAAACAACCCATTTTACCATACCAACTCTCTCTCTCTCTCTCTCTCTCTCTCTCTCTCTCTCTCTCATATATATATATATATATATATATATATATATATATATATAATTTTTCTTAAGATCACGCTTAGATTGAAATAATTGTAGCGTGAATTTAAGAAAAATTACTTTTTGGGGAGACTTTTGAGTTTGTTGTATTTCATGAACTAGGATTTTATTAAGTTCAAAATATTAAATAATTTGAACAGTAAGGTCAGTATAATTATAAACCACTTAGCTCATTTAATTTTATGAAAAATATTGATAGATTTACAAATAAACATCGAAATTAAATTATTTAAAAGTTGTTAATTAGAGATAGAAAGCTGACAATAATTAAAAACGGGCAAATAACTATAAAACTGCTTAGCTCATAATTAATTTTATGAAAAACGTACAGAGATTTACAAATAAACATCGAAATTTATTTATTTAAAAAAGTTATTAATAAAATATATTTAGAAATTGTATGCAAACATAACAAAAATTAATAACCGGCAAATAATTAGCAAACCGCTTAGATCATAATTCAAAACATTCAAAAGAATTTACAAATAAACATCGAAACTAAGTTATTTAAAAGTTATTAATAAAATATACTTAGAAATTTTATGAAAGCTAACAAAAATTAATAACAGGCAAGTTCATAATTAATTTTATGAAAAGGATTAAATTGAACCTCCTTCCTCGTCATCGGAAGAACCTGTGTTTACGTTGAAAGACAAACTTTCCACTGCTTCATCCAGCAATGCATCACGTACCCACATTTCTTGTGCTACATTGTCACCGTGAGCACAATTCTTTTGCCAGTCCGATACGCTGATATCAGCCAAAGCGTTTCGAACTAAATTTTCAATTTCACTACCACGTTGACCAACATTGTTCATCGCAACCTTGTGTCGCAATTCTACCAATTTTGCTTTTGCTTTTCGCATTTCGCATGTTGTGGAAACCCCATTATTTTCCAGCCACTCAGGAATAGTTGACTTCCGGGCAGATTGCGTTGGTGTGGTTTATTAATTTGAACGCTGTGGTAAGCAGCGTTGTCCATGACGACAGTACCATTCGATGGTAGATTGGAATTAGTTGTTTTTGTAACCAAGTCATGAAGTTCGTATTGTTCATGTCGTGATGGTAGTCTGCTGACTTGCTATATGACTTAAAGATCAACAATCCATTATTTACAAATCCATACGATCCACCAGCATGAACTATAATGTGCCTTTGACCTGGTCGATTAGTTTGATAAACTCCTGCTTCTTCTTCTGATTGCCAGCATTCGCTGACTCCATAGGATGGATGAATGAAAGTTTCATCTAAATAAGTAACTGGTTTCTTGTTATCCCCTAAAGAATTATTCCCCCGTAATTTCCGCATTTAAGAAGAGCGCCATGCAACAATGTCATTTCTTTCCATTAAGAATTTTTTCTTATTATGACATTTCTTCAATTTAAAGCCGATCTGATGGAGATAGTTGCGAAGCATTTCGCGACCACCTTGAATTGTTAAAAACATGGTTTTTCTTTAAAATATGAAATGATTGATTAATTTTTACTGCGAGAATTTAAAGTAATTGTTTAAAGGCAGAGTCAAAAATAGCGCTATGTTCGCTATTTTGACTAAAAATTTATCACAACGGTTGTGTTATGACCTTTAATAATGAATAATAGTTAGTCTAAAATTGATTGCACTCAATAGAAAATATTCTTTAAATTTTTATTTATTTTTTCTTAATTGTTGTGTCAAATGTTGAAATTCGTCTACAAATTTTTGCATAATATGGCTATCGGTGTGGCCACATGGTGTAGCACAGATAGTGAGCATAACATAAGCAGCGAACGTAGCGTACATAGTTAACGCTCGGTTTGGCCAAACCTAAAACTGAGGGGCCACTGAGAGTGAAGCGAAGGGAAGTTAGGCGAAACTAACTTGTGATAAACTAAACTAAGTGAAATAAAGCTACCCCGGCAATTAAACGCGAGATGTGCAGTTGATTTGTAAAAGTACAAGAAAGACGTAGGTAACATTCTTCTCGTTTGTTCATATCCACACCCTTTGTATTCATTTTAGTTCGTCAAACTATGACATACGACTGAACTTACTCCAGCAAAGAATTCGCTCGAATCAAAACAGCTAAACCGAGCGAAGATAAATATTGTTTTTAAGCTTCGCTAGATTAATATTGCCTCGCTTAAGTGGGTTTTACATTGATGAGTACTCGGATTTACTAGGATCCGAAGTCCTCTTGAGAATTCAGTTTCTGTCATATTTGAATATAAAAAACACATACTCGAATACGAGTAGGTACTCGGAAATGTAAATGACGCTTTAGCGTTATTTGCCGTGATCGCATTATAATACAGCTACTTTTTACAAAATTTAGCATCGTGGCTGGCCCCTCACTCTTAATCTTCAATTATAATTTAATTTTCTCCGCTTTGGTTAATTTGAACTTTAAAATAAGTTATTTTTTTCTAAAACATACCAGAATAGCCAATTTTCTCTTCCAGCTTATTGACCAAAATGTTTAATGTGGGAACTTTGTTATCGACGGTGTAGGTTCCTTGCACTGTTCTCTTCAATATTCCCAAGTCGCAATCATCTAACACGATTTTTTTAGAACGGCCACTTCATCTTTTTTTCGATGGAGAATTCAGAATGCCCTCCTCGCTTGACTTAAAATCATTTCTAATAATAATTATCGTTATTTACAGATTTAGTTGGGCAATTCAAAAAATTACCTGATTTTTTTTATAAAAATAGCCGATTTCTCTGTTGCGGCAGCTGCAAATTCCGTTGCCTTTTTCAAGGGAAATGACCACACACCTGCGTTAATGTAGGCATACAGGCGGTACATTTTAAAATTATTTTCGCAATGTACAGGCTGTTCCAGAAGTATGAAACATATCAAAGTTGCAATTTTTTCAATGGAACACCGTATATGAGTATATATCATTGCATTTTTAGTTTCTCCGATCAAAATAAGAATGAGTTTTACTAAGGTTTACCCGACTTAAACCTTACATTTTTTGAAATATTTAGCATTTTCTGAAAATGTGGTAATAATTTTAAACTTTCAGTTCTCAACAAGTATTCACTTTTTCGTCAACTAAAGTTTTCACTTAGCCTTACTATTTGATTATGTATCACGATGCACTGAATGAAACACTGACTAACATATACAAAGTGTTATAAATCATGACTCAAAAATTTAAAGTTTTAAATAGTAATAACTTGATTAATTTAAATAGAACACCCTGATTTTAGTGAAGTTGATCGGCCTATTTCCACAGTTTATACTTTTTGAGCGCGACGTTTCGGAAGCGGACTCTGCTTCCGTCATCAGGCTTAGTCATGAGAAGGACTGTTTTCGCACTTGAGTCGAATTATATGTTATATATATATATATATATATATATATATATATATATATATATATTATATATATATATATATATATATATATATATATATATATATATATATAAACTTTTCGTGGTTGCGCAGAAGTTTATTGCGTATGTTGCGCAGTAACTTCTGCGCAGGTGTATTGCGCTTAAGCTCTTCGCGCATTATTGAAATCCATATGGGTTTCATTTCTACACTAGCTTGGCTTATTGGATTGCTAGTGCGATGTATGTGGCTTCTTTGAGTTTTCGACGAGTTGTGTTCTCGTCCTTTGCCACTATCTGTATGTTATCCCATTGGATGTGGTGGTCTTCGTTCCAGACATGTTCGGCGATTCTTGATCTTTCTATTTCGCCCTTGCGGACGTTGTTCTTGTGTTCCTGTGTTCTCACTTTGAGTGGTCTACTGCTCTCTCCTATGTATGCTCTGCCGCATTCGCATGGTAGGTTATATACACAATTCTTGGAATTCTGATCTTCATTGTATGGTTTGGTTTTGGTTAGTATTCCCTGAGCGTTCTGGTCGATTTGAATTGTGTTCATGGATTTGGTTTTTTACTAACTTTTTCAAATTTATGCCCCTTTCTACTCTTACCTGTCACTTGGAAATGTAGGAAGTCAAGCACCTTATTTTAGTGTACAAAGAATCTTGTAATCATTTTCGGTACTCAGGATGTTATTTTTTGTATAAACTTATTGGCTGAACCCTGTATACAGATTATACAGCTTTATCTGAGCATGAGAGATTTCGTTGCACTTTGCCAGTAAGGTTGGAAACGGTCATTGTCAAATTACTTCAATCTCCATGGTTGTTTGACACTTCGTCTGAATGTCCTTGTTTCTTTTCTGTGTCGTTACCGAAAAGGAATTGAGTATTTATGAATCGATTAATACGAATCATGCTTGCTGCATAAATATCCTTAGGTTTGCTTAAACCCTTTTATGTAATTATTTAAAATATGTGCAATATAACTCTAGCTCCTAAACCAAAATGTTTCAGATGTAAATCATTCAGTACTTGGTATGTTGAAAAGTCATAAGCCATATCCCTTTTTCGTGAGAGGGACAAATACACTTTGATACTGCACAACTGTGGTATACCTAATATGTACTGCTTGGTAGAAAGTTTGCCTCTAAGGTGAATTCTCTCTTTTTCTAGTGCAACTTTTTTTTAAACTCCATAAATTCAACCATTTACTTAGCAGAAAAATGTGAAGTTATTACAAAACGTTATATTCTGTTATCTTATAATCATAATGAATCAGACCATTACAAAATAAATGAAACTGTTGTTTGTGTTATGCGAATTTCCCTCGCACGAGTATTATACAAAAAGAATTATGACTTGAAATTATGTTGAAGTCAATATTATTTATTTCAATTGATCTCTTGACCAATAGATAGTACCCCAAATCTTTATACACCAAGCTCAATGGATTAAACGGTCAAAACTATTTGCCCAATTAGGAGGAATAAAATGTTTTGGTTTCACAGTGTTACACATCGTTTGGAATCTGTGCAAGATCTTTATCCATATATACCAATTTTGTTGGTGAAAATGTTTAAATCGTTTTAAAAATGAGAAAGAACAAAATCTATTATATTGATTTTTTCGGACCTGTAATGTCCAAAATGTTTATTTATTCACGGCCTACATCATTTGCTAGATGGTCAAAAACAAAATTTTATAGTTTCATAGTGTTCGTCATCGTTTCGGAGCTGTGGCATGCAAAATCATTATTTATGTATTATTTTCTGGGAAAAATAGCAAAAAGTACTACAATACTCAAAAACTAAATTGGTTGGTTGGTATTGATCATTTTGAATCAAATATACCCAAACATTTTTTTATACTCTCATTGGGAAAACCATGTAAGTATTGCGTTGAATTTTATTGTATTAAGGTCGTGTTCATCATTTCGGATCAATGATATTCAAAATTTTAATTTACACTCCAGTTTTGTTGTGAAAAAGGCCAAACGTTTTTCATTGATGGTCAAGAAATAAATTTTATAGTTTTATGATGTTGGTGATCTTTCGAAACCAATACCACCTAAAATCTTTATCAGAATCTGATTTTGTTAATCGATAGCTTGAAACCTCCTGTATTGAGTTTTATCTTATGATCCTTCTTGGTGGAGGTCAACGATTTTCAAATTAAACCCTATGGCAATGTGGGAGCTATTCGATAGCATCTTTTCATGGAGATTTTAAATATGACCTTTACTCATGAGCAATTTATCACTCTAACAATGTGACGATCTTGCATGACCTATTTTATCATTGAGAAGATTTATGTTTATCACATAATGTATAATCTTGGCAATGAAAGAGAAATGTATGATATATATTTGTACGAGGCATGTTTTTTAAGTAAGTACCGTTTTGGAATTAAAAAAAGACGTGCAAAGATATCGCAATAATTTTATTTTTACATCAAAGCCTGTACCTTAATCTACTTTTCTACATAATTTCCGTGAATATTGAGGCACTTGTCATAACGTGGCACCAGTTTTTGAATACCCTCCTCATAAAATTCTGCCACCTGACTTGTTAACCACTGTATCACAAATGTTTTGACTTCGTTATCGTCTTGAAGACGCTGACCACCCAGGTGTTTCTTCAAGTGCAGGAACAAATGGTAGTCGCTGGGCGCCAGATCAGGGCTGTATGGAGGATGATCTAGAGTTTCCCATTTAAAAGATTTGATAAGATCTTTGGTCCGATTAGCCACATGTGGACGGGCATTGTCATGCAGCAAAACGATACCCTTACTCAACTTGCCACGTCTTTTGTTCTGGATTGCACGACGCAGATTGTTCAATGTCTCACAATAAGACGCTGCATTGATTGTCTCATTACGAGGCAGAAACTCCACTAGCAATACTCCTTTTCTGTCCCAAAAAACTGTGCACATGATTTTCCGGGCAGAAATTGTTTGCTTAAACTTCACTTTTTTGGGTGATGATGAATGTCGCCATTCCATGGATTGTTGTGTCGATTCTGGTGTGACGTAGGCCACCCATGTTTCGTCACCAGTAACAATTTGGTCTAAAAAATCTTCACCTTCATTGTGGTACCGCTCAAGGAAAGTCAATGCACTGCCTAAACGTTGGGTTTTGTGCAAATCCGTCAACATTTTGGAACCCAACGTGAACACAATTTCCGGTAATTCAAGTTCTCGGTCACAATGCGATACAAAACACTACGAGAATATTGAGGAAAGCAGTCGCACAATGATGAAATTGTAAAGCGTCTGTTTTCTCTCACCTTTTCGTCCACTTTCTGCACCAAATCTTCATTAACGACCGAAGGACGCCCACCTGTTCTTTATCATGCACATTTGTGCGGCCATCTTTAAATGCTCTCACCCATTTCCTTACCATTCCATCACTCATAATGTTTTGTCCGTAAACTTCACAGATCTCACGATGAATATCGATCGGTTTTACGCCTTTAGTACTAAGGAATCGTATAACAGCCCGTACTTCACAATCGGGACTCACGATTGTCGGAGGCATCTTAAACACTCAGTAAACAACGTATACAATGAAGAATCAGACTGTAATGGCGTCAGTGCGTAGACAAGAGATGTAGGTAACCAGCGCGCATGCGCGGAGCGCCGACCGTAGCGCTGCGGCGGCGGAATCGCAAAACGGTACTTACTTAAAAAACATGCCTCGTACATTTATTTGTTTATAATTATATTGTACGTAATATAAAGAATAAATTTACATACATATGCGGGATAGATGCTATTAACCAGCTCATGTCCCTTTTAGTTTTTTCGTTGTTTGTCATCATTTTATTCACTTTTGAAAGCTCTTTATTGTGATATGTTATGTATTGTAGCCATATCATTAATAGTGTGCTTATGTAACCTTTATATGCTTTCTTTATACATCATTTATTTCCTAATGGTAAGTACAAACCGCTGCAAATTGTACCAATACTTCCACATAAAAAATCGTTTTTTTGTAAATTACTCGAAAACGATTAACTTTACAAAAAAATTACAAGAATGCTTTTCGATCAGAAATTTGATTTTCTATCTAACTTAAAAAAAATCGCGTGGACGGGTTCCAAAATCAAGTTTTTAGATTATATTTCGAAAATGACAAAATTTTCGAAAAAATTGCACTTTTTGTGACAAATTTTATTTCCTATCTAATGGTATTTTCACTTTTTGAATACGTTAAGTAGTACCGGTTTTTTAAATTGACGGTTTTGTGCTATCTTGTAAACCGTTTGTTGTACAGAAAAAGTATAGGAACAAAAATACTCACAATTATATTACTAATCACTTATTAAAAGGAAAAATATCTAAAAAAATAAAAATTTGCAAAAGGGGTACTTACCCCCAATTTGTCCTCTTTCCCCCCATACCTCACCGACCCAACAATCAGTCGCTTTGGGTAGTTGACAGCTATATGTGTGTCAAATTTCAAGTTGATATGTTAAGTCCTTCGAAAGTTATGGAGTACACATACACAGACAAACACACAGAGACACAGATTTTTTTGCTCAAATTTTGTTTTTGGAGGTTTTCGAACATTTTGATGCGATTGAGCAAATAAAAATTTTTGAAAATTTTTTTAGCGATACAGTACTTCCCATCCGTTGGATGTGAAAGTAAAAATGGATTATTTTCCAATTAGCCCAGAGACACTATAGTAAATAAACTTGAGGCTTATACTGCGTCTTATTTTTAGTTTACCTGAATATGAATTTGCAGGGTAGGTCTAGTGAGGATGGTGATTAATGAGAGATGTCAGTCAACTAAGCAACTGATTGCTCCATTGTTGTAACAAAAAACAGGTCTCTGTAATGTGTTGTGAACTATAATTGCTGTTAAATGTTGTGTTAATGCATAAATTTGAATTGGCTTTAATTTTCATAAAGGTATACTAAAAACACTCTAGATGTGCAAGCAGAATTTTTGTTAGATCTTTAGTTATATTGATTTTGAGTATCACCCAAAAAGTACCTCTATCGGAAATAAAAATATATGTAACTCCTTTATTGTAATTAATTTGTATAACAAAATTTTGTAAATGAGTACCTCAGTTATTTGATTGATTCCATAATCGTATAAGTTATTCATTTAGTTGTGAATTTTAAGGCTTGAGGAGTAATTAATGTAGTAGAGAGCTGATGGGGCTACTTTTCCCAAGTAAGCTGTTGAAATCAATCTAGTAACTGCTACAGCTTCATTTATTCTAGCTATAAAAATCAATTTACGATATTGCCGATATTAGTCGGATCTCTAAGTCCAGAAAAGGAAGCCTGTTATGGAAGAATACTCTCAAGTTACTTGGCTGATCCTCAGAATTTATTTGTGATATCATCAGACTTCTGCCATTGGGGTCAACGTTTTCGTTATACTTATTATGATAGATCTTATGGAAATATTTATCAATCTATTGAAGGATTAGATAGAGCCGTAGGTATATTAATGTGTAAAGAGTGATGTTAATTTTTATACGTGCAGGGAATGAATATTATTGAAAACTTAAATCCAACCGAATTTACAAATTATCTTAAAAAATATGGGAATACCATATGTGGTAGGCACCCTATTGGTATTTTACTCCAGGTAATTGTGATAACCTTCTTTAAGTGTGCGTAAATACAACTAAATTATGTTTAATTAGGCAGTACAAGAACTTCTAAGAAATGACAGTACCACAAGTGCTAATTTAAAATTTTTGAAGTACGCACAATCAAGTCAGTGCCGTAATGTGAACGATTCGTCTGTTAGTTATGCGTCTGCTGCTTTAGTTTTCGAATAAATTGAGGCCTTAATTGATTTGGTGGTTGTTCACTCCAATGAAAAGTAATTTTTAATTTCTTATTTTTATTAAATTTGATTGTATAATTGAAGGTACAGACTGCCTTAATACTATTAAAATTCTTTAGTTTATTTTATGCTGGCATAAATATTAATTTACATTTTTTTTTAATCATCGAATCCATAGGAAAGTTATAATTTTACTGAATATCTATATTTTCTAACTGCAGTGCAGTAAGAAAAATTGTTTTTATTTTTTTTTTGTTGATTAATTTTTATTGTTTTGTTTTTGTTATTCACCTTTCATATATAAGTAATCACTGCACCTTGAATCGTACTAAAGGTAATTGAGATGTTGAGTGTTGTACAACTTTGTAGTGCAACATCACCTTCTATGTAAAACTTGGATATTTTTAACAGAGGACAGTTAAGAAAATAATTTTAAGTTTTTTTTACTGTCAGCGATCACTTGTAGCACTGTTAAGAATATGCTAATCCTCATAGTTCCTAGATTTTACGCCTATTGCAGAAAGAAATTGGACACCACAGGTGCCAAATGCATCAAACATAGCTTTCTGTTACCTGAATCTGAAAACCTGGACTAAGTGACTATTGGGTAGGTCACTTAGAAATTACGTACATACTCATCTAAAATCAAAATTTTGAGATTTGTAAATAATTTTGATTTCTCCTTAATATTCTTTTTAGGCAAGACATTATTGTTAATAAAAGTCAGTGTGTAATTGAGTGCTCTGAACATCTCCAATTAACATGAAGAATTTTAAACTTCATTATTATTGCACAGTAATTTAATGATATCAAAAGATGCTTGAATGATATGGACTTGATTTCTTTAAAGCATACATTTTATATTGTAATGAAAGTATTGTATGTATACATGTGAATACTTTTCGTTGTCCGTAATATTTTTTACACACAATAATAAACAAGCAATTTATTGTGATGAAACTCATGAAATTGAATAGATCAAAAATACAAACTATAAGTACAAAGAAATCAAAATACACCAAATTTGTTTTTTTTCATGGAAGTGCTTCATTAGTAGTTTATAGGAAGCAATATATAAATGTTTGTTTTGTACGATGATAGTCAGACAGAACGTTATCTGATTTTATATTTAAGTCCGCAAGTGCCTTACGAATGGCAAATTCATTATATAAAAAAAATTTATTGGCAGTCTGAACCTAGCAATATATTTTTTTATATATTAAGTGTGGTTTACTAATACAGTAGAACGTCAATAATCCAAAATAGTTTAGACTAACATTCCCATTATAAATTATGTTAAAAAACATTGATATTATGTACTTACTTGGTTTGTCATTGACTGAAATAATGGATTGAAATTTACAAATTAATATAATAAAACTGGATTAACGTACAAATGTGGATTTAAAAATAAAAACTAAGAAGAATTAATTTTGGATTGTTAATGAACTACTGTAGTTGATTTATATATAGAGTAATTATATGTAATTAGTATTATAAGTGCTAATTTTGTTGCCGTTTGTTTTCATATTGGTTTAGGTTGTATTTTCTAACATATCACTGTACAGTGTTGCTTTAATGCTATTACCATGAATTATTTGTTTTATCGTGTATTTAGAGAGGCTCAGGTTACTCAGTTTTACTAGCAGCTTATAAGTTGTTAAATATATACACTTTTTGAACAGATAGTATGTGAACGAATGTATGGTATTAAGTAAACTAGTAGATGTAAAGATATTTTCAGATACATGAAGATAATGAAACAAAATTGAACAATTAGACACAGGTTATCAAAATGTGGTATTGTTAAATGTTTTGATGTATAGTAATAGTCTCATAATGGACATCACTGTGATAGTAAAGTGAACAAACAGTTGCAATTTTCTAACTCGACACTAAAATGTTTATATTTATATTATGCTGGCTAACTTGTTGAATTGTCCGCAAATTCCGTAGTGCCTAAAAAGATACCCATTTATGCAACTGCCAGTTTACTTATAACCAAAACATAATTTACATTCAAAACTTATGCATTTTAGTTTGTTTATTTAAATTTAGAAATAATTTTATTGTGTTTAATTTGATTACATTTTATCTATACAATATGAAACAGTCCTTAAAGTAAGTGTCACACATATGGAATAACTCATGGGCACGTTTGGTTGCTTTTCGTGGCAATTTTATTGGTACTATATTTTTTATTTTATTATAATTGATTGAGATTTTATTTCTAAACTAAACTTTGCCCTTGAGTATTACCTAATGATCAACAATAATTGCATAGGTCTACAAGAATAAGTCTGAAGACTGTCTTTATAAATTTAAAGCACTAGTTGTGAATGTGAATTTTATAATATTGTCCAAAAAACTTTAAATATACAAAGAAAATGTAGTTTTATTTACATTCAATTCAGTGATGGAATTGGTGGAGTGGAAATTTGGTGTAAAGCATATGAAGAAACACATATACTTAGTTTTGTGTTGGTATTGGGCCAGCTCCATGACTTTTCAATGGATCGTTTGATTTCTTTTAAATTTGGGAAGGCATGTTAGACTGTTAACTGAATTTTATGGCTAGAAAATCCAGATGATCAAGTTTACTAGAAATAACCGAAAGATTGATTTTTAAATTGGTGGCAGTTGTGTACTAAAAATTTTGTTTAGTAACGAGAAGGGTTAATACACCACTCTCTAATAAACGCATTCCAGGATTCTACTCATAGCACTCAGTGTACGGGCGTTGGCATATAAACTGAAAACACTTGTATTTAAATGATTTTTTTGTTGAATAAATAAATAGTACTGTTGGCATTTTGATATTGCTTATTATCTTGGTAATATTAAGGAATTTACTATCCATGTACGCACAAATGGTTTTAGCCATTTTACCAAACCATCACATAGAGTATGTGGCATACAACATTTATTGAGTACAATTTGAAAATGTTTTTTGGTTTCTAAAACAAGTGAAAATGGTAATAACTTAAACTGAATGGAACAAACTGAAATTGAATTGTTAATAGGCAAAATTAAACATTGTAATTACAGTAAGTCTGATTGAAGTGTCACAAAAATTCTAAATAATTCAAAACGCAGCAATCCTTCAATTGAAGTTCAAATTGTTAAGTTGTAGGAGAAAGTGTTTGACCGCAAGTCTAAATAAAAAGAAGAACTTGAATTGACAAGTGATATTTGAGAATAAGTATTCTTGGCGTTTTACATGTGTAAATCTTTCTCTCTGTATTTTGTTTTCTAATAATTATAAGAATTAAGATAATTACGTTGTGATTTATCAGTTCCTGAGTGTGTTATAAAGATAACTTTAGGGTGCGTATAATTCAAGTTATATAAAATGTCAAATGTATGCAATATTTGTACGCATAAGGTAACTGATAAATCTCTTGGCCGTCAATGAGTTACATGTAAACATTGTTATCATATAAAGTGTGTTGATATAGTGAAACCACAGTTAGACTTTTTTAACCCTACACTGCGCGATTTTTTATTTTATTTTGAAAAAATTTTTTTTGTGTGTAAAATGACCTTTAAGGTAAGGGAAAAATAGTTAAAAAAATCCTTTTAGTAAATAATTTTATTATGAGCAAAAAATTAAATGTATCAGATCTGCTACATAGCGCGTAATGTGTTGAAATGCATATAATACTCAAGTGTTATGAAAATTCACAAAACAATTGTTATTTTTATTTAAACATAAATGTATCCCACATTTAGAACATGATATATAAGAAAATGACTTACAGGTGGGTAATTTACATCTTTGCCTCACGTCTTTATGCACAGGCCATTGAGAATAGTTGTCAGATCTCACATCTTTAGGAGGAATGTAAGATGTTGTTGCTGAACGTTTCTTTTTTTCATGTAACTGCCTCTCTACACTATTTGAAGATGGCCTTCCTCTTTTTACTCCTATTTTCAGAGATGCATGACAGACAGAATGCCACTTCAGCTCGAAAATTTGCAAGAGATAAACTATTTTTTTCATTTTTTTCCTTAGATACTTTAGTATATAATATCCAGGCGTTTACAATCGTCATATCCAGAAGATGGTAAAATAACCGCAAATACCATTTCTTGGTCCTCATTTTTATTTTATAGCGCCCAATTAAACTATCTAGTGCATCAACACCCCCCATATGCTTGTTATATTCTGGCACTATATGGGGATACTCAACTTGTTCATAGATTTTTGTTTTTTTATTCCATCGCCTAGCCTCAGTAGTGGGCAATTTCCCTGCAAAAGTGGATAAAAATGACACTAGCTTATTGTCTTTCCAAAGCACAGAGGATATTTCGACTCCATCAATATCAGCCACATATTCTACAGAAGTACCTCGTTTTTCTTTTTTCATTTCATTTTCTGTTGGAAGTTTGCAATTCGGTATACGCGGTCTTCGAACAGTTCCCAACGTAAGTGTTCCTTTTTTTGCTAAATAAACTTGTAGCGGCACAGAGGTATAGAAATTGTCAAAGTAAACTTTGTAATTCTGATAATCTGGTATAATTCTGCAAAGACGCACCACAGTATTGGAACTTGATCCTAGATCTGGTTCATTATGTAGTCGATTTTTCTTGTCATTTTCGGTGCCAGTATAAATTTCAAAATTGTAGGCAAAGCCATCACCCTCACATAGAACAAATAGTTTATAGCCCCATTTATGAGGCTTATCAGGCATGTATTGTTTGAGGTGGTGCCTTGCCTTTGTGACACACATTTGTTCATCTACAGAATTATATTCTTGAAGGGGAACCTTTTGAAAATTGGTTTTAAATGTTCTATAACAGGCCTCAGTTTATGTAATCTGTCATGATCAACGTGATCTCTTGGTAACATTTTAGAGTTGTCGTTAAAGTGTATAAAACGTCGAATCTGTTCAAAACGCTTTTCACTCATTACTTCTTTGATTTGCGCAAATCCCAAACTTCTCGACCAGTAACTTCGAACATTGGGCATGTGAACAATTGACATGTATACACAGATTCCTAAATATTGTTTATGTCAGCTTTTGAAAGCATCGCAGGTTTGCCAGGGTCAATTTGAGCCGAATATAAATTACACTCGTCAACTATCCTTTGTATCAAGTTGTCATCAAAAAAATATTTAAAGAACTCAAATGGGGTAGACAGTTCCTTGACAGCCGTTGGAAGTTCAGTTCTACCTTGAAATGATTTTGCTTCTTCACTGAGAATTAGATTTCTTTTACGCCAAAGTAATTTCGCATATTTTGCTTTCAAGTTACCTGGTTCCTTTGGTGGATCGCTTTCTCTGAATGTTGATGATGTTGAAGGTTGTTCCAAAGCATTAGCATTAAAAATTTCTAGAGGTTCAAAAATATTGTTTACCTCAGCTTCTTCATCAGCCTCTGTTGGTAATAAAAGAACTCCATTATCCAATTCGATCGGCAGATCATTTATCTTTATACTTGTAGATTCTTCCTCAAAGTCAAGGTCATTGTCTTCATCGTCTAAATGGTCCTCACTATCTGAAAGATGCAAGATGCACTCTTCAATTTCTTGCTGGGTAAGATACCTTTTCTTCCATTTTTTTCCAGACATCATAGATTGAAATGCCTCTTTCTAAAACAGATAATAAATAACATTACTAAAATTCTATAATATTACGTACAGCTAAATAATATCTCAAACAGTTGCGTATATCATACTTACCTATAGTATAATTTGTATAAAACATAGAGGTAACAATGTTTACAAGATAGTTGAAGTTGTATCAAAAAGATGGTAATTTTACATTATTACAAATATTTACATGCATTTGTAGCTATCCTTTCTGATTTATACGTATCATACTATAAGTATGAAAAAATTTATCTAGAAATAAATATTTTATGTATCAGGCAGATACAGTATACCACAAACGTTGCTACAAAATTTAATAGATCATTTCTAGTTGCAATTTACAAATAATAACGTTAGGTTTTAGAGAGTAATCACAAAAGCAAAAGATCTACGCTATGTATCAGAAATGATACAACCAAGTAAATACAGTAAAAAGCAGCTAATTTTACAGTATGTATTTATAAATTTAGTTATATAAGCAACTCTTACCTTTTATAAACACAAATAACACTATGCTATATTGCCAATTCAAGTAAAACACAATAAAAACTTCAAAAACACTGTGGGATGTTTAAGCACTTACGCACGTGTTCGCCACTGACCGTAAACTGCATTGAATTTTGGCGGTATAGAAACTGTTAGCAAATGTAATCTTTATTAGAGAGTAAATAAGGTCGTAGCAGAGCTGATACATCACGTTGGAAGACTATGTCTTGCATATTTGTAAAAATAAATTACTCTTAAACAGGTTGTATCAGATCTTATACATTACGCAGTGTAGGGTTAACACAGGTGATGGTTTATCTTGGAACTGCACACAATGTTGCAACTTATCTAAAGAAGGATCAGCCACTACTATAGCGACTTCTAATGAATGTGGTTTTTGTAAATTAATCCCTTAACTACAGAAAACAATTAGCGATTTGGCAAATATGGTTGAAGAACTGAAAAGTAAAATAGGGAAACAATCAGAAGATTTCTCAGGCAAAGAAATTGAGATAGTTAATGAAATTGGCGAATGCCAAAAACGATCCAACAATATCATACACAAGCTGAACGAATCAAATGATGATGTAAATCAAGCCAAAAAAATTATTGACGATCCAGACTTAAATATCAAAACATAATATAAAAGCATATCGCATTGGCAAATCATCATATTCATTTCGACCGCTTAAGATTATTCTCGAAATTGCATTAGATGCATAATTTAATTCAAGTTAAAGAAAATTTAAAGATATTCATTCATTAGTCTCAATAAAACACATTTGCAAGGAAATTTAAGAAAATTAAGACTCAAATTAATGATCTGAATTCAGAGGGACATGTGAGACATTACATTCAATATGTAAATGGTGTACCTACAATTGCTAAATCAAAAAACTAAGAGACTTCATTTGGACATGTTAATATAAGCTCACCAAAAATTTTGATTTATTTGCTGATATAATTTTAAAAGACTTGACGTTACTGAATGGTTAAATTCTAATGAAAATGCCAACGTTAATTTACCTAGTTATAATTTTGGTTGATTTGGTAGACCAAGTAGAAGTCTAAGGATGTATGTACATGGATATTTACAAACTTCTTCATTATTTCAAACAGAAGACTTTATTTCTGGTATGGAACAACTGTGGGTATAAATCCATTTAAATGGTTACAGTGTAGGTGTTTGAGTGTACTATCGACCACCAGGAGCTAGTACCACTTAGAGCTTAGGTGAGCTTAATGAAGCTCTCGAAGACATAGTGCAAGTTGATTAATGATATTAATGGGAAGTTTAAATGTAAATGATATAGTTATGTCGCCTTATCGTAGCATTATTACGGAGATTCTTTCAAATTTTGAACTTTATGAAGTAGTTGATACTTTTACGAGAATCACTTCTGTTTCGGCAAGCTTAAGGCCGCTCTAGATAGCTTGACGAAATATAAATCGATCGCAACGCTCCCTAGTGTAGCGGAGTGAAAGTTTTACCTGAATACTTGTCTGCCACAGGCAAGATGAGGATTAAATCAATATTCAGAATAATTTATGCAATAAATTGTATAACAACAAGTTCCTATTATTTTCTAGTTATTTTATTAACCAATGTTAAATTTAAAGAGATTTAATTTGTGTCAGTAAGATGTGAAGCTTAACCCTGGGTAAGTCGCGACCCTAAAAGTTACACGGGAGGTCGCGTGTATCTGTGAGATACATGGTGTACTGGTAAGCGGTGAAGTGAAAAAAAAACACTGCAGATACTCGTATAATATGTAATTAATTATTTATTTTCAGTCATAAGTCGCAGTTTATTGAAAAAAACCATACAAAAAACAAAAAGAAATACAAATTTTCATTATAAACTAGGTAATACAAACATGAATATTTAACAAAAAGAAGAAAAAATAGAACAAATGTCTTAAACGTTAATTAATTAGTTACATTTTCAAAACGGTTACAACAGTTATCACAAATAATATTGCTACGCTCAAGACATAAATACTTTTCACAACGCTTGTAGAAGTATTTTGATAACCGACTCATTTTGGATGTGTGGCACGGAGAACATCTTTCTTTTCCTGCCTGAGGTGGAAGGTTTTTCTGTATCTTGCTTAGAATCTCCTACAGGTTGTTTCTGAAATTGTTGTAGTTGCAAACTCAAAGGCTTGTGAATACCTGTAGTGACTTCTAAACGTCCTGTTATTTGCTCTGACAACAATTCTGATACCAGCTTTCTAAGAAATTTTCGGCGTCGTATGTTCATATTATTGTTCAGCATATAAATAGAATGCGCATTTATTCTTGCAATATTCAAAATCGTGTAAAATATGACCATCGGCCACCTTCTGGTGTTTCTGGCTATATTGTATGAACTAATCATCTGGTCCACAGTGTCAACTCTCGACTTAGTTTGATTATAATACTCTATTATGTCATGCGAATCTAAATTCACGGAGTTGTCAAAGTGCATACTTGACACTAAAATTACATTTTTTTCCTTTTTGGGCACATGAGAGACAAGTGTGCAATCTGCACCAAAGGCAAATAAATTAGACTTTTCAGGTCTGTTCTTAGTAGATACTAATTCAGGTGGCCGGTAGGGTTTATTTTTACGTACAGTACCTACATATGAAAGTCGTTTCTATTTCAAGTCGGTGACAAGATTTATGTCGGTGAACCAATTATCGGCTGTAATTTTACGTCTTGAAGAATAAATCGGTTCTGAAAGTCTCTTTATTACATCTACAGATTTATTACTAACAAAGTAAGGACCTTCGGGCTGCTTACCCGCATATATTTACAGATTTTTGGTGTAAAATATTTTGGAATCTACCATTGCAAAAATTTTTATTCCATACTTATTAGGCTTCGAAGGAATATATTGTCGGAAACCACATTTGCCTCTAAAACCCGCTCACATTTCATCTATAGTTACATTCTGTCCCATAGAGTAACACAGTTTACAATTTTCTACAAATAACGAAAACATGTCTCTCACAGCCGCTAATCGGTAAACTTTCAAGCGCTCTATGCGGGTTAGTTTATCGTCAAACCTAATGCAGTTGTCAATAAATCTAAATCTTCATGAAGATATCGTAATTCTAAAAAGTTCGATTCCACCACCGTCGCAGCACATATCCTCTAAATTTAGTCTGTTGTTGCGATGTAAACCAGCTAGATATAGCAAACCCAAAAACACTTTCAGTTCTATTTTATCTATTCGTTTAGCATCCCTTTCTCTCGAATAGCGGCTCGAAATAGAATTGATATAATTAAATCCAAAATATCGTCTGTAATAAAGCAACTCCAAGTGTCAATTTCTGTTTCGGTATTTTTTGCTTTTGGCCGAACTAAAGGAAGTTGGCACAAAATATTCTGCGGCTGTCTTCTAATTTGGCTTCTTACTAGATTTTTGCTCTATTTTGATTATTTATTTTTTCCAAAAAAATACTCTTCATTATCTTCTAATTCATCTTCACTCTCTTCACTAGAAATATCTTGTTCGGTTTCCGAATCTTCTGAACGAACTTCTACGTAATCTTCATCTTCTAAATCGCTTTCATTTTCACTGCCTTCATTTCCACTTTGGATTTCATCATTCTCATTGTCGGATTCGAGTAGCATTCGCTGTAACTCTTCAACATCTGCTGGATTATCGAATCGGAATATTTTTTTTTCAGACATTTTAAACAATAAATAACGAAACAACTAAGGCCGTATTAATACTAGGTCACGGTAGTTCTAATATATATAATTTAACGCCGAATATTTCATACAGCCCCAAAAATAATCAAAACGATACCTAAACAATGTCTAACATGAGAGGTCGCGGTGTCTCTCAGATACAATTTAACGTCCGATGTCACAAAACACTTGTTGTAACCAAACTAACGAAGTAAACGGTGTAGCACCTTACTGGGAATATACACATGCGCAGCTACTTAATACATTAGAGATGTGCACTGGATATACGCAACGTTTAAAGATACATTTAGCTTGTATCTCGCAGATCAACCGCGACCTCCGCAGGGTTAAAATACATGACTGCAAAACAGCTGATTTAGTAAATATTACAGTTCATATGTCAGTCACCACAAAATTAAAAACCATGCCAACACAATCCTCTCTCATTAAACATAGAAATTATTCTAAGATTGATGTTACAGCTTTAATTGAAGATCTTAAAGGTATTGACTGGAACTCAGTTTTAATTGAATACGATACAAACTCACAAGTTACTTTACTAAATCAACACATAATAGGAGAATTCGATTAACATGCTCCATTTATGCACGTCAAAAAATAAATCATTTAAAAAATAATACAAGAAATATTTATTAATGAGAACTCAACTGATAGGAAATAATAAATATAAAAGGACCCTAAGAATTACTGTGTACTATGAAATCTCAAGCAGTAGGCGTCTCTATGAAGATACTTATTCCATTTATAGATCAAACACTCGTTCATGTTATAAATTCATCCATTCATACCGATATTGTTCCTTACCTTTGGAAAACAGCTATTATAAGACTACTCTGAAAAGTAGCAAGTACATTTACACTAACAACATTATCTCCTCTTAGTCTACTACCAACATTGCTGAAGTTAATGAAGAAATTTTGTAGCTGAACAATTAACACTATTTAGAAACAATTACTGCCAACATTTCAATCAAGATATAGAAAGCACATAGTACTTAGCGCTTCTAGCTGTTACAAATGACATACACGTAGCAATGGACAATTATCTTACCACGGTATTAATACTATTTGAGCAAAGTTAAGTATTTGATTTTATAAATATTGATTTATTGTTAGCTAAGCTAACGTTTTATACCTTTGGTGAAAACACGTTAGTGCCTAGCGTTACATATATGCAACACATACACATCTCATCTTACTGGCCTAAAATAGTTGATTATGTTCAACCCGAATAGATGGCGGTAGTGATATGTATTACAACAAGGGTGGCCAACCCAAAGGATCTTGCGGGCCACTTTGGAAATATATCTTAACTCCGCGGCCGCTTATTAATTTATACATTCCCATATTAGATTTAGACCTACTGTAGGCGTTTTTTTGGAGTAAAAAATTGAAACGTAATAAGTTATAATTATTGCGTTTACCTACTATTATTCCTACATGTTAACATAGATAATAATGATACTAAATGCACATTGTAAAGAAATATACTGTGCCCGTCTGAAGCCCCCCCCCCCCCCCCACCTATTATGTGAACCACAAAACGGAAATTAATAAAATTTTGTGAAACCTAAATAAGACACATATGCAACGTTTTTGATGGTATTCAGTGACGTAAATATTGCTACTTATTTATGAGTTTGAACCCAAAAACCTCAAAACTTTAATTGGCATTTTTGGGTTGGAAATTCATGAATTAGTAGTAATATTTTAATGTTGTTATTTTAATGTTGATGTCGTTGAAAAAGGCTTGGAACGAGCTTTCAAATGTGGTATATTACATGCCATAAGATTCTATTTAAAATGGCGGCTATCCGCCATTTTTAATGAGTACGTCACTGAATACCATCAAAAACGTATATGTTATCAATTTCAAGAGAAATCGCGCCATAATCGCATGATGGAATCTATCCGTTTAGGCTCCATGAATAAGGAAGGTGGTGCAGTTTATCTAGACCATACAAATATGGTGGCGGTGCGTTATACTTAAAATCGTTTCCAAAAAACTGAATAGATTACCCAAAAGGCCGTTAACAGAACACCAAAAATGTACCCTACTTTAGGGATATTTTTCTGAAAGATAGCATGCCTAAATTACCATGGAAAAATGAATCTGGAATTATTAACTTAGATAGCCAAAGCGGGTCTGTTACGCATTGGGTTTGGTACAAAAAGCGAGGTAAAAAGGTATGGTATTACGATAGTTTCGGTAATCTTCGATCACCAATCGAAGTGAATAACTACTTTCAGGGATGTAAAATATATTATAATTACAACCAAGATTAAGAACTTAATACTATTGTTTGTGGGCACCCGTGCCTACAGTTTTTATATAAATAATCGACACAACCTCAAATTTTCTCAGTTATGTCAATAACATTCAGTTTAGAAGGTGTTGGTAGCACAGCTAGTTACAACTGCAACCCAGTGATAGAAGTTGATTTTGGAAGAAATACGTTATAGGATTGGTTGGATTGTACGGCTGCAACAGCATTAGAAACATTTATACAGGCAACGATAGATTTTATTTTAGAACAAATCCATCTCATTTGTATCATTATCAAGAGAACATGTATAAGTTAAATAACAAACATGTCATGGTAACAAATCATTAAGGTAAAACAGCAAACTTAATGTAAAGTATACCTCTATATTAAAAATACATATATGTTAAAGATGAGTCTATAATATCAACCTGTTTGTTCATTAAAGGTACTTTCTGTTTGTATTTATAAACTTCGAATGCTTCCAAAACATCTAATTTGTCTTTTTTGTTACAAAAATGTGAAAGTTTAATGTTGTTCTGTGAAGTCACAAGGTGTTTACTTACTATTAAATGTGTGGCATCATTTTTTTTGTTAGTATGCTTAGTAGTTAGAATGCTTATTGCTAGTGTTGCTTATTCTTAATGCTTCTTCCTGTGGACTGTTCAGGAGTCTTCTTCCTCTTCAGTCCTGGGTCTGTTGTGTGTTAGTGGGGCTATATTGTTTTGTGTATTGTATACGTGCATACAATGTAGTGTGTGGTGCTAAGTGGTTGCAAAAAAAAAGGGTAATTATTAATATAATATTACATTATTTTTGTTTGGATTGGGAGTATATATGTGGTGTGTATATGAGGTGCGTGGTGTGTATTGGCTCGATTCCTTGGTCGTTGTAGTGGTTGTCTTCGATTTTATCTCAGGGCATATGGGATGTCATCAAGGAGTTCTTCGAATTCTTCGGGGAGGTTTTCGATGTTCTGGGTCAGGATAGTTGGAGGGTGCTTGAATTATTGGATGTGGGTAAGGGGCGTATGTGGAATGCGTAGGATGTTTTTGGTAGCTTCTGTTTCGCCGAATATCCTACGGTGTGTGTTTGTTTGCAGTGTTTTGAGGCGTTGTGTGATAGGTGTGATATTAGCGTGTTGTATGGTGAGTTCGTTGGGTGTTCTATAGTGTAATCGGTGTATTCTCCGCAGGACTCGGCGTTCACATGAGGCTACGGATTTTAGTTCTTTGAGTTTTAGGGTTGCGTACAATGGAGCACGGTAATCTATGACGGGCCGTATGAATGTCTTGTAGGTATGTAGTAGGGTTTCGGGTTGACAACCTCCTATTCGTCCCCTAAGGGCGCCCAGGATGTTGGATCGGTTTCGTACATTGTTCAGTGTCTTGTTCAGGTCAGTTTTTCAGTTAAGGTTCTTGGTAAATGTAACTCCTAGGTATGTTATGTCGTCAAGTATCGGTAATCGTTCCCCTTGCAGGGAAATGTTTACGTCGTTTTTGGAGAGTAATTTGTGTCGAGTATAGTTAGGGTACCGGAATAGGATGGCTTGAGTTTGGTGGGGTTTATGGAGACTCTCCATTGGTTGGCCCAATTGGAGAAGTTCCGTAGGGAACTGGAGATACTGTCGGAGGCGTTCTTGATTGACCGATTAGCTGTCCAGAAAATAGTGTCGTCGGCAAACTGTGCCAGGGATACTCCGGGCGTTTTTATAATGGGGATATCATTGGCGAAGATAAGGTATAGAACCCTGGAGTACGCCTGTTTGGGGGTGAAACTCTGTGAAAGGGATGAACCAACTCGGACTCGTAACGTCCTATCTGTCAGATACGACAGTAGGAGCTTCGTGAGCTCGGGGAGATACGTAATGCTTGGATTTTGTGAACTAGACCCGCATGCCAGACTCTGTCAAAGGCCTGCTTTATGTCTAAGAACACGGCGAGGTTATAGTACCGGTAGTTAAAAGCTCGTGACGTTTCGGTGAGGAGTTTTAGTAATGGGTCCTGACAGGTAGTATTAGGTCGAAAGCCCAACTGGCTGTCGGGTAAGAGGTTATTGGATTTTCCCATCCTTCGGGCTAGGATCTGCTCTAGGCATTTCCCTAGGCAGCTGAGTAGAGAGATGGGCCTGTAGGATGAGGGTTCTGTCAGGTCGGAGAAGTTTTTGGGAATCATGACGGTCGAGGCGGATTTCCACACCGTCGGGAAGTACGAAAGGGAGAGGCATTTGTTATATATGGACGTTAGACGTCTGATCGCTGGCGGTGGTAGGTGTCTCAGTATAAGTCTGTTGAGTCCGTCCTTTTTGGAAGTAGTTGAGGGGGAGTGGGAGTAATTGGGCTGAAAAACGGATCATTATCATCCAGGATTTCTCGGGTAATTCGGAGTTTTTGAAATTCTCAAGGAAGAACTCTAGACGATTTTAAAGTCGTCATCGAGCGAGGGATTGTTAGGTGAAGTATAGACGGATTGTAGGTGGTGGCGAAAAATTTTTGCCTTGTCTTGATCGCTGGAAATTAAGTTACTCTGAGGATCGGTTAGGTGGGACTTGGGTTTGGTTTTCCTTTTAGTGAGTATATTGACGGTGTGCCAGAACTTCTTGCCATCTCTATAGTTGAGAGTGGAGGTGGCCTGGACCCATTTTCTTTCTGTGTAAGTGTTGGTTTCACGCCGAATTAGGGTGTTTAGTCGGTTATATTCGGTCTTGAGAGCGGGGTCCCTTGATCTCAGGAATTCGCGATATACTCGCCTCTTCCCTTTATCAGGTTTACGATGTATTGTGGGAGAGGTTTGCGGGAGATATTAATTGATTTTTGGTGAATTGAGGCTTCAACGTCTTCCCCGATAAGCGAATTTAAGTCGGTGACCGCTCTCTCGACTTCATTGGGAGTGTGGATATCGTTCGCCTGAAGATTATTGGAGATGTATTCGCAAAATACATTCCAATCGGCGGATAATGTGAGTTGGAGGTGGGGGAGGGACGGGACCGAGGGATGTTTTAACGAGAAGGGGAGGTGGTCCGATGTGACGGTTTCACCTAAGTGGCAATCGGAGGACATACGCTGAATTAGTGACTCGGTGCATATAATGTGATCGATTATAGAGACACCTTGATGACTAATAAAGGTAGGATTGGTGTTCCTAATCCGGAACAGTGGTAGGGAAAGAATACTGTGGGCTAGACGGATACCGTTTCTATTGTTCGTGGAATCTCTGAATTGGACATGTCGGGCATTAAGATCTCCTAGGAGGATAGTATTGGGTAGGGCGGAGATGTGGTCTAGGAGGTCATTCGAAATGGCTTCTTCTGGAGGATTGTAATAACAGAAAAAGGTGAGGGGAAGAGGAAAGTCCACCTCTGCAGCTACACATTCGAGATGCTGCAGGTGTTGCGGAAGAGGATAAGGGGTGGCAGGATATGAACGTCTGATTACGAGGGCTGTGCCTCGCAAACTATTGTGGGCGCTAAATTGAAGGAATGAATTGTAGGAGGCAAAGTCAAGGGTACAACGGTTGGATAGTTTTGTTTCTGTGATTGCCAGGACTTGTATTTGATTTGTGGCTAATAGATTCTTAATGAGGGGGCTCTTCCAACGGACGGCATTAATTGTACCAATTATTAGATCCATTTTACTTGGGGTGAGGGAGAGGGGTTAGGGTACAGGATTAGGATCGGATGTTGTGGGTAGTGATAGCTATACCATTGCCAACAAAGTTGACCCTGGTACGGCGTTTCAAATATTCCCTGGACGTAATGTCCTCGGTGTCCGACGTGGAAGGAGGGAGCGGTTTGGGTACTGCAGTCGCTGCCGCGGTGGTGGGAATCGCACGACGGGTCGCGCAGGAAAAGGAGTAGGTAGCGTGAGGTCCACCGTAGTTGTTACACTTTGGTGTATTCAGGCGGGTACAGGACGAGGCTTTGTGGCTTTCACCACAGGTGGGGCAATTGAGGGTGCGGGTAGGACATTCCTCGGAAATATGCCACACCTGCGTGCAAGTGGAGCAATATTTGAGGGTGGGGTTAGAAATCCGGTATTGTTCGCAGAGGTAGTGTCTACCGTTGGAAAGGAGGTGGTTGAGGGTGGATTGCGACGAGGTAATTAGTGGAATAAAGGAAGTAGGCGTGTTTGTTAGTTTGGATATGATCCGGATCGCTTGTGTGATTTTAGGGAGGTCGATGGATTGCCGGATCTCTTCTGGAAGGATGTCCTTGTCCACGCCACGGATGACACAGGAGAAGGACAAGGGTTTAGGGTTGGGGTTGGTTGAGGGAGCGGACGTTCGGGGACCTGACAGCTGCGACACCGTCAATTCAGGCTCACCGAAGTGATGCTGCATAGTTCGCTGCATCGTAACTGGCAGGGCCTCGCTCGTTTCCAACAGGCAGTTGCGGTTGTCGTTGAGCTTTAAGTTCAACCAGGGGAGACGGAGAGGGACGAGGGCTTGGAAAAAGGATTTTTGTGTGTTGAATTTTGCGGGTATATTGCGGATGCAATATCGGAGAGGGTTTAGCGGTAGGGTTAGGTTTTGGATCGGAAGGAGAACGGGAAGTAGAAGGGTTTGGTGTTTTAAAGGGATGGTGCACAGGTTTGACTGCGAGTGGAACGCAGGAGGAGGCGATAGAGGACATATAAGATGCCCTCACTAGTGTGGGAGGAGATGCGACAGCTGCCGCAAAGGATAGGGAGGGAGGTGGTGTGGAGGGTCTAGGTGGCGGAGAAGGAGCTAGGGAGACCGTAGCTCGGAGGCCCGGTTTGCCATGTTTTACCATGGCGGGTTAGTACGGGTACTTGAAACAGGGGGTCAGAAATTATTGTTATTGTTATCGAAAGAGGGACTCTCACCGAGGTGCAGCCTAACACCCCGCTGGATTAAGGCTTGGAAGTTGAGAGTCCGATTGAATGGAGGGTTTTATTAGTATTAATAAACAAACAATAAAAACACAAATTTATTTTAAAATTCTTTATTAATTAATACCTCTTAACTGTTGTGGTTTCTTGCTGCTGCTGCTCCTGTGACTCTCCCGGTGTCCTTCTAGGTGGTTTGGTTCCTGGATGGCTGTAGTGCTTCTTTCCTGGACGAGATCCGCTTCTTTGTGTCGACAGTATGCGGAGCAGTGACAATCCTAACGCAGAAACGACGAAGACTACGGTGCCCGGCACGAAAGCGAAAAAGGTAAAGTTCATTTTTTTTAAAGTTGCTTTAGAGTACAATAAAAATCGCAAAGGCTCTAAGGCTAGGAAGGGGCTTACGTTCCATACCGAAGTTCGGACGTGGCATAATTTGATTTGCCAGTGTATTTATATTTATAACATCTAATGTGTTAACTCATAGGTTCCCAGCGGGAGCGGTACCGCCTCCTAGTGGGCGCTGGAGCTTTTCGTGGGGGTGGTAGCGGGTCCAAACGGGGGGCGTTATGACAGTCAAGGGGGCGGTCGGGGCGTACCTACCTAATTAGAAGTTTATCCTTTAAGTACTCGCGTCAACTTTACATACATAGCTACTCGCAACGCGCCTCCTAGACACCAATGTGATTTATAGCTGTTTTGATTTTTTTACAAATATACTTAAAAAGCACATTCAAAACAATAAATTGTTGTTTTCTAATCATGTCTAAGAAAAGTAAAATAATCTAAACTCGTTCTCTGGTACCTGTAGGTACTTCTGTATATTGTACTATTGACAATATGTAAACACGCGAATTTATTTATTATTATTATACTTATAGAGAAATTCTGCCAATGTAACTGCTCGCAAGGCGCTTCTTAAGTGCCACATTGCGCACCGTTGTCTTGTTGTATTTATTAGTAAAAAACTTAACAATATATATTGGTCATAGCAGGTTTTCCATATTCATAAATATGTAATTGAGGAATACATAGGCGGATAAATTGTTAAAAAAATTATTAAGAACGGTATAGAATAGAAGTTTAAAGATTGTCTGACGCCTGATAGGCGCCATGCGAGCACTTAAACTTAAAAGTTAATATTAAAAAATACATACCTCTATTTTCATGAAAAAACATTTTATCTAGCCGTCTAAAATGTTTATCTTATTATTATGGCGTAAAAGTAAATAAACGTTAAAACATTTAAATTAGAATTAAGTATAAACTAATTGATTCGGTTTAGAACTGTCGGAAACAAGTCTATGCAAGTTGGTAAACAAAGACGTGATTTAGGCAATCAAGCATGTTTCGACAAAAATACGGGAACTTGAATAACCTGTTTGCAGAGCAAATCAAATCTTTAAAAGGCAGGGATAGCTCTTCTAATGTTTTATTGTTTTTGTGTGCTTCGTCAGTGATCCATACTTGTGCGTGACTGATAAAGTGAAGAAGTCGTTATAGCCATTAGTTCTATAACTTTCTATAAATCGGTTAGAAAGTTAATGTATTGAAATCGTAACAAATTGTGAATTCCAAAATGTCTGAAACTAAGAAGAAATGTCGGCAGTTCAATATTGAGTATTTGAAATATGGATTTACGCAATCTCCAACAAACCAAGTATTACCTGTGTATTTAATTTACCAAAAAGTTTTTTTTCAAATAACGCCATGAAGCCTTCTAGGCTCCAAGAGCATTGCAATAAAATACATGCTGATAAAAAGGACAGAGATTTATCCTATTTTCAAGGACTTGAAAAGAAATATTTAAAACCGCCAACTATATCAAACCTTTTTACATCGTGTTCTAAACAAGAAGATGATGGATTACGAGCTTCATATAATATTTCATTATAAATCGCAAAAGCGGGAAAAACACACACAACTGGTGAGGAATTAATTACGCCGGCAATCAAAGAGGTAATCGCCATCAGGTATCATAAAAAAAATCCTTTGAGTAATAATACAGTGCAAAGAAGAATAGATAAAATGGCTAAAGACGTTGAACTATCATTATGTGAATACTTAAAAACTTCCAAATTTTCCATTCAACTCGATGAATCAACTTTACCAAATAACGAAGCACTACTCTTGGCTTACGTCCGATTCATAAAAGAAGAAAAAATTTGTCAAGAATTATTATTTGCAAAAAATTTGGAAACCGATACAAAGGGAGAATCCATATTTAATACCATGCACTTTTTTTTTCATGAGAAAGAAATTCCTATTCGAAATATTTTATCAGTTGCTACATATGGTGCTCCAGCAATGACGGGGCGTCATAAGGGTTTCGTGGCGCATTTAAAACAAGCAGTACCAAATGTACTCGCTGTACATTGTGTTTTTCATAGTCAGCACTTGGTTGCAAAAAATCTTAATGAACGCCTACATACGTCGCTCCATTACGTTATTAGAGCAGTCAACGAGATAAGAAGGAATTCATTAAATGACAGATTATTTGGGCAACTTTGTAGTGAAAATGATGAAGATTATAATCGCTTGCTGCTGTACACAGAAGTACGATGGCTCTCTAAAGGTGTTTCTCTGAATCGCTTTTTCAATCTATTTGACTCAGTACGGGACTTCCTTGAAAACAGAGACGATGAACTGCGTGGAAACTTGATTGCGTCCAAAAATTCAAACGAAATCTAGAAAGATGTGAATACAGCCACTTTCCGAAATTATTAGCATTATCGGTAAAGCAGGAAGATTTACTTACTTACTGCCAACACGTGGACGCTCTTCATGCTGATTTTACAGAGTGATTCCAGGATATTTTAAATATGAATATACCAAGCTAGGTTTTATACCCTTTCGCAAATGGTGATACAGCGGAATCATCAAATTGAGAAGAAAAACTCGTAGAACTTACAACTAATGAAGAATTAAAAGTAAAATTCAGAAATGGATACCAAGAAGAGTTCTGGCTCCAAAAATCAATATCAACTCTCCACCCTGGATTGTGGGAAATAGTACAGAAATTTTTAATTGCGTTTCCTTCATCATATTTGGCTGAGCGTGAGTTCAGTGTAGTAGCTAATTTACTGTCTAAGAAAAGGAATAGACTGCAGATCTCTGAGCGAGGTGATTTGCGACTGACGTTAACTAAATTGAAATCCGATATTAACAAATTGTTAAAACTTCACCAGCCTCGACCATTTCATTGATATTTATGTTTCTTATTGAATTTTGTTTATTTATTACATTTTTTTTACTAATATCGATTAATCGTCTTGTCTTTTCCTTTGTACAGTGCCCCAGTGCGGGGTGCTCCTGATTTCTGTATTTGTATTGTCTTGCGTTTGTTGGTTAAGTTATAATTTTGTTCTAACACTTTGTATGGTCTTTGTTTGAATTAAATGTTTTTATTATAACATGTTTTTGTGTTTTTAATTAATTAATAATCATTACCTTCTGCCACGACCACTAGGAGCGCGATTAGAGAGAGAGAATCAATTTTTAATTTGTGATTATTAATAGATAATAGACAGACATATAAAATTGATGTAATGAACTATTATGTAAAAGGGGGCGTTAGAATTTTTTTTCTTGTAAGGGCGCGGTGTCCATAAAAAGTTGGGAACCTAGGTGTTAACTGTATCTAATATCAAGGTCCCTAAGTACGTGTCCAATATAAACACACTTACAGAATGTGGAGTTCAATTTATATCGTTAGTTGAATCTTTCGATTTAATAAACATTTAAGAAGATTGATATTAGTATTGAAAGCTACTTTGTACTTCGTGTTCTTTTGTATAGTGTGAGCTACTTTTCTGATATTTTCCAAAATATGAAATTGATACGTATTTATTTTCCGCCTGTTCTGTGTTGACTAGGTAAATGGTTTTGATAGAAAATTTGTACTCCTAGTTTTTAACTAAAGTGTGGATTATATTTGAAGTGTGACTATTTTCTTGTGCAATTTGTTTTATAATTGATATTTCTTTATTGAAATTTGTTTGGTTTAATGGTAATGGCATTGCTCTATGTGTTAATGATCTATATGCACCTTATGTGTTTCACGGTGACATGAATCGTTTGTATTTGTAATATCTGCATGTGTAGGTTTTCTGAATATGAAGAACTCGAACTTGTTCTGTGTATTAGTTTTTATGGTTAAATGTATAAAATTAATGTTCTTTTCCTAGTGTAAATTTTCAAAGAATTTTCGTTAGAAGAACAAACCAAATTATATGAGAAACTTATGAGTCAAAATGTATGGTTTAACCAAGAATGTGTAAAGAAAAAGGTGATAGCTACTTAAGTTAACATGTTTTCTAGAACTTCACGTCTTACAAGTACCTACGGCCTTCTCTAGTGAGTTAACTTGGCAACTTGCTTATTATTATAAGCATTACGCGACGCCTAGTACGAACTGACCTGGTAACATTATGTTCCACGGGAGCTATATTCTTTTTATTTTTGATGTGTTTGTTAATGTTCACCTTTTGAGCTGTATAAAATAAATATACACCTTTTCGCTTATAATAAATAGCAGCGGTTGTGTAATTTCATTATTATTTATAAGATCTCCATTTTTGAGTTGTTTAAGATCGCAATTAATATATCTCCTAAAATGGCTGAAATCCTTTTTTCGTAATGACATCTTTTACTTTTGTAACATTAGTTATCTACAGTCATTTAGTGTTAACAACATTTTTATAATTAGGTTTTACAAAGACGAATGTGTCGTATACAGTTTCTTTTTAATATTAACAGTAACCTAAATTAAATATATGACGATATCTATAACGTTATTCAAATTTTACAAGGGAGGCCAGTTGGGTTACTATAGGGGATGTATCCATAACGCCTGTTAGAGTACAATTCTGAAACGCAATTATCATTCCAGACACACGTTGGATTTTAGTAACGTAGACTTCAATTAAAAGATTATTGAAAAAAGTAATGCTCTTCCCACAATTTAAGCAGCGTGTTTTCATTTGTACAAAAATGATACGTAATAAAACAAATATTTTTCTAATCTTTATTGGAGTTTGTGTCAACCTAAATTTCACAATAAAACATTATTTCTTATTTTAATTTCAATAATTTATATACTCCATTAATTATTTTTTAACAGTAGCAATTTAACAACCCAGTCTTGCGTTCCGATGTAATGTGTTAGAAATAAAACAGGCTGAGTATTTCAAATCCCAATATGTCTCAATATGCTAATCACTTTTGGAGGAACATAATCATGGATATAATTCAACAGATCACGAACTGATAATGTTCACCGTTAAATATATTAAATTTTACATAAATTACTTGTAGGGATTTTAAATTCTAGGTGGAAAAGATTACCTATTGATTAATAAAATGAGAAAATAATGCGTATCAAGAAGGATATGGATAAACAAAAATCTTAGAATGGGATAGAAAAGAATAATTGATACGTTTAAAGTTCTTTAATTACGCACATTAATTTAGAAATATAACTAAATAAAGTAATTCATTAAATAATATACTTAAAATAATACTTTTACATCGTTATCCAATCACACACTTGCTGGACAAATGGCTACCAAGACTCAATCCCAAAAACGGAAGAATGGAAGAGCTGGAACTAGGACTTACTACTGCACTGTACTTTACCATTCCCAGGTGGGAGACTGCATCTCGATGTACGTTAACATCACCTTATTTTCCTCGCCTCATCTTTGTAACAAGACATGTTGAACTCCTTTTTCACATCCTGCTCGTACGACTTGGTAGCATAGAAATAACGCACATTATGACTTCTACCTACTTCTGTTTAACTAAACCAGCGCTTAGTGTTCCGTCTGCCGTTACTGTCTTCAAAATATCCCACAAGAAATCATAGATAACATAAACCTTTCCATAGTAAGGCTATAAGGATGAGTAATAAAGATTATACCAATAGAAATAATAACCTCACCTGCGTGAAATCTGTCACATTTTCCCAAACTACGCCAATACACATTTCGGCTATGGTACAACGTGGCAACATCAATGTAACAACTAGGGAAAACCTCATTCTACCTACATCAATTCCTCATCACAAGGCAGTATGGGGCAAGGTATCTCAAAACTTTGCTCATCCAAGCTATAGTTGTTAACCTCAACTCTAAAATAATAATAGCGTATTTATTTACAATTATCGATGAAATGACAAAATACGATACCGTAAATTACTTACAAATAAAATGTGACACTGTTCAGTTAGTGCGAACCAGATGTTGATCTTTCACCAACTCCCTGATAGAACCAAAAAAGTAAATTTAGGTTCACGCTAAGTAATAACCTGTTGTTACACTAAAAGTAATTGATTATTAAACGTGAATAACGGAGATATTATTAAGAGTAAAAGTAATGTGAATTTGTGTGGAGAATGAAAAAATAATTCTTAAATACATTACATGTAAAGGATAGGCCACATTGTGACCTATCTGTGAAATAGTTTGTTTAGCAAAGTGACAGCGTTGTGAGATAGTCCACATATCCTATAATGGAGATTAGAGTTGAATGATTAATGGTGTCAAAGCTCTATTGAAATCTAGTAGAATTAAAACTGATAATTTGTCTTGATCGTTTGGTTTTATTAAATCATCAGTCACTTTTAGTAATTCCGTTGCACAGCTATACCCCCGTCTAAAGCTAGATTGATTTTGAGGTAAAATATTATTATCGTTTAAGTAATAACGTAGTAATTGAAATTTTATAATTCTTTGAAGTATTTTTGAGAATAGCATGCTGATCGGACTTTATATTCTGTAGTTATTTCCTTTTACAACTGGAAGCACTAGACCTTTTTTCCACACATTTAGAGAGTGATTAGTGTAAAGACAAAAATTAAGTATGTGAGTCAAATATAGTAAAATAGTAGGACAAAATAACTTCATTATCATAATGTTCAATCCAAACCTAAGCAATTAGTTTTAATTTTATTAAGGGCCTTATTAACTAATATAACGTCGGTAGTACAAAAGCTGATTTGATATGCATGGACGCTCTGATTACTGAATCTATTAATATCAAACTGATCACCGTGTACAGTAGGAGCACTATCTACAAAATAGTCATTTACTCTGAACTTGTTGTAGATGCGCTGGGATGCTTTTTATATTGACCATATATAGGTTTCTGAGTTCTTTCCATAGTTGCTTAAGATCTTTATTATTAAATATGTATTCAAGGTACCTTTTGTTTTCTAACTTAACAGTTTTATTAGTGAGATTGCGTAATAATTTGTAGTATTTCCAACCTGCAACGGAATTTGAATGTTTAAATTTGGCGTGTGTTTGTTAATGACTCAAAATGTTACTATTGAGGAAATTTACATTGGAATGTATATCGTTAATATAACTCTATATTAAAGTTTTTGAAAGAAAGTACAGTTTTTTGAAATGGTAATAGTTTTTGAAAATTGTTTAAGATGTCAAATAAATATGTTTATTCTGACGATACAGAGTAAAGTGCAGTCAGTTTTTCAAATCTAAAGACCCAGCTTAAAAGACAACAAACCAATTTAAAGCACAGAAGCGGATAAACGCCACATCTAACTAGGTTAGACCTTGAGAAAGTTGTTTACCTTAAGAAACTGGTTTACCTTGAGAAAGTTGTTTACCTTGAGAAACTGGTTGACCTTGAGAAAGTGGTTGGCCTTGGACATGGACTTACGCGGGAAATCTGAAATTTGAATTTTTTTTTTTAATAACAAGGAGTTTCTTGTAAGATAAGTGTAGGAACTCTCTTAGACCTGGTCTTGCGCGGGAAATTTGAAATTGTTTTTAATAATAAGGAAACTCTTGTAACACAACTTGCTCTTGAGCCTTCACCGCCTTATCGCGGTCGTTTCGTGCGATGGTATGAGAGCCCTAACCTTATAAGACAGATGTAGGAACTAGCTCTTAGGACTTAACCCCTGTCGTGGCCCCCTTGACTGGAAATTGTATTCTAATAAGAGGCTCCTGTAAGACAAGTGTAGGCTTTCGCCCCCTGTCTTGTGGGAATTTGAATTTGTTTGTGGTGCCCTCTAGCTGTATATTTCTAGAACTAATTTGGTTTTGTCTGTGGCGCCACCTAGCGGTGTATTTTAAAGACTAATTTAGTTTTGTCTGTGGCGCCATCTAGCGGTATATTTTAGAAGTTCGTACAGGTCCTTGTAATTGTTATGGCGGAAAATTTTAATTCTAATAAGAGATCTTTAACACTAACTTGTCTTCGGAATTCGATCTTGGGCCTTGGAGTGTAGATTTTATAAACATGCCCCTAGGGGGGATATTAGAGTGTGGTTACAGAAACAAGAAGCGTACACTATGTATAAAGTGAGAAATTTACTCGAAACAGGTACACTGTTAGTAACATTTTTGAGTTGTGACCGGTGGGTCTTTGCGATGTCATATTTCATATCTTACAAAAAATCAGCTTCCAATTCTAAAATTATGGTTTGGTTTAACTTGCACCTCGCGCAAACACACACACACACACACACACACACACACACACACACACACACCAAATCGCAAACACGAAAACACCCAAAACGAAAACACGCAAAACGAAAACACGCAAAACGAAAACACGCAAATACGAAAACACGAAACCACGCAAAACGAAAAAACTAAAACACGCTAACACGAAAACACGCAAACTCGTAACATGCAAACACAAACACGCAAACATGCAAAAACAACAACATGTAGACTCGCTAAGCTGCAGACATGAATCAAAACAGGGAGTTGGATCTCATCTTCGAGATGGAGTCTACAAATATAATAACATTTCTTTATTTGTTTTTATTTATTCCTTATACCCAAACAGTAGAGTGCCAAAGCTTTCTATCCTTCGTCGTTTAGAGTAACTTATTCTATACTATTCATGCCTACTTAATACATTATAACACCTGTCTCTAACTATTTTCCTATGGTTATATATAAAAAGAGTCTTTTCCATTACTAAGCACCATATCTTTCATCGATTCAAAGTTTATAACACGAGAGTTCTTATGGTTTAAGGTAATGTCTTTCACTTTACATGTTGATTTAAGTGTCGGATCACTAGTTGAAAACACATTATAGCTGTAGCTTCTCGGTCCCGAATTAACAAACTCAGCTATATAACTTCCTTCACCGTACGCTTCCAGATCGTCGGTCATCTGACCAAGGAAATCTCCGCAAGTTGGATTCCAGTCGTCGGGTTTTGCGACAAATATGACACTGTCTGTATCATAATACAGAACGCGGCGGTCTAGTTTGTCCAGGTAATTATATAATTCTAAACGCGCATGAGCTGTCGTGTAAGCAGCTATGGACACGTTAATGGTTTTTTGTTATTCACCTTCACCTTCCAGTCTATCCCAATTTACAATTACCACATTATCATTAATAGGTATAATGGATTGTGCCTGAACCGAAGGATCCGTAAACAATTTGAAAAAGTCGTTTGGCTGGGATGTAATACTGCTCTGGTTTAAGATACTTGGCCAAGTTAATATTAAATTATTTTTATGGGGTAAGTTTGGCCAACATGAAAATTTAACCCAGAGCAGTATTGTATACGAGCCAAAGGACTTTTTCAAATTATTTACTGATCCTTTTGTTCAGGTACAATCCATTGTACTTATTAATGATAATGTGGTAATTGTAAATTGGGATAGACCTGACGGTGAAGGTGAATCTCTAAAAACTATTAATGTATCCATAGCCGCATACACGACAGCTCATGCACGTTTAGAACTATATAGTTATCTGGAGAAGCTGAACCGTCGCGTTCTGTATTTGATACCGATAGTGTCATATTTGTTTCAAAACCCGACGACAGGAACCCAACTTCCAGATATTTCCTTGGACAGATGACCGACGAACTGGAAGCGTACGGTGAAAGAAGCTATATAACTAAGTTTGTTAGTGCGGGGTCGAAAAACTACAGCTATAATGTGTTTTCAATTAGTGATCAGACACTTAAATCAACATGTAAAGTGAAGGGCATTACCTTAAACTATAAGAACTCTCGTCTTATAAACTTTGAATCAATGAAAGATGTGGTGCTTAGTAATAGTAAAGACTCTTTTTATATATAACGGTAGGAAAATAGTTAGAGACAGGTGTTACAATGTATTAAGTAAGCATGAGTAGTATAGAATAAGTTACTATAAACGACGAAGGATTGAAAGCTTTGACACTCAACCGTTTCGGTATAAGGAGCAAATAAAAACAAATAAAGAAAAATTATTATATTTATAGACTCCATCTCGAAGATGAGATCCAACTGTCTTGATTCATGTCTGCAGCTTTGCGAGTCTGCGTGTTTTCGTTTTTGCATGTTTGCGTGTTTGTGTGTTTGTGTTTGCATGCTTCTGTGTTTGCGTGTTACGAGTTTGTGTTTTCGTTTTGCGTATTGCGAGTTTGCGTGTTTTCCTTTTTCGTTTTGCGTGTTTTCGGCTTGTGTTTGCGTGTTTTCGTATTTGCGTGTTGTCCTATTTTCGTTTTGCGTGTTTGCGTGTTTTCGTTTATTCGTTCTCGTTTTGTGTGTTTGCGAGTTTTCGTGTTTTCGTGTTTACGTGTTTTTGTGTTTGCGAAATTTCGTTTTGCGTGTTTTCGTATTTGAGTGTTTCCGTTTTGCGTGTTTCCGCCTTTGCGTGTTTTCGTTTTGCGTGTTTTCGTGTTTGCGTGTTTTCGTTTGGTGTGTTTGCGAGTTTTCGTTTTGCATGTTTGTGTGTTTGCGTGTTTTCGTTTTGGGTGTTTTCGTGTTTGCGATTTTGTGTGTGTATGTGTGCGTTTGCGTGAGGTATAAGTTAAACCAAACCAGTATTGTAGAATTGGAAGATGATTTTTTGTAAGATGTGAGATATGACATCGCAAAGACTCACCGGTCATAACTCAAAAATGTTACTAACAGTGTATCTGTTCCGAGTAAATTTTTCATTTTATGCATAGTGTACGCTTCTTGTTTCTGTAACCACACTCTAATATCTCCCCTAGGGGCATATTTATAAAATCTACACTCCAAGGCCCAAGATCGAGTTCCGAAGACAAGTTACCGTTAGAGATCTCTTACTAGAATTAAAATTTCCCGCCATAACAAATACAAGGATCTGTATGAACTTCTAAAATATACCGCTAGGTAACGCGACAAACAAAATCAAATTAGTCCAAGAAATACACCGCTAGGTGGCACCACAGACAAAACCAAATTAGTTCTATAAATATACTGCTAGAGGGCACTACAAACAAATTCAAATTTCTACAAGAAAGGGGGCGAAAGCTTACGCTTGTTTTACAGGGGCCTCTTATTAGAATACAATTTCCAGTCAAGGGGGTCACGACAGGGGTTAAGTGCTAAGAGCTAGTTCCTACACCTATCTTATAAGGTTAGGACTCCCATACCATCGCACGATAGGTCCGCGACAAGGTGGCGAAGGCCCAAGGGCAAGTTGTCTTACTAGAGTCTCCTTATTGTTAAAAACAATTTCAAATTTCCCGCGCAAGACCAGGTCGAAGAGATAGTTCCTACACTTATCTTACAAGAACCTCCTGATTATTAAAAAAATTCATATTTCAGATTTCCCGCGCAAGTCCATATCCAAGGCCAACCACATTCTCAAGGCCAGCCAGTTTCTCAAGGTAAACAACTTTCTCAAGGTAAACCAGTTTCTCAAGGTAAATCAGTTTCTCAAGGTAAACAATTTTCTCAAGGCAAACAACTTTCTCAAGGTAAACAATTTTCTCAAGGTGAAAAATACGACCCTCACGTGGGCGTCATTGCAAATTCCCAGGTTCAAAAGTGGGGGGCGGGACGTAAAAAAGTGGAGGGGAGAGTGTCTCTGTTCTACTACCAATCTTACCTCCAAACAGTAGTTACATCTCCAAGCGACCATCTATTTCTTTACTATTTTTTAAATTCTTAGAACGTGAGCTTAAGCAAATGTACCACTTAAGGTTTCCTGGAGGATATCCATCCAAGCTGCTACTGGCAAATATTTATTATGAACTATTGCATGTTCTATTTCTGATGCTGGGAAACCTCGTGATTCTATCTAAACTTAATGTGTACACAGCCGCTTCCGCATCTTTCAAACCAATGCCTGTCCTTAGATGTTTGAGGAAATGCCTGGGTCAGATCCTATATAGACGACTGACAGAATATTTTAAAAACAACCTTTTCCATAATCTTAATTTTGGATTTCTGTCTAATATAGTTTGCCTAAACCCTGTATTGGAGTTGCTTACAGAAACCGCCAAGATGTTGAAGCACTTTTTGCCAAGCAGAAAATTTTTGATGTCTTCTTGAAAAATTCCTTATATTATTATACGATATAAATAATCGGATATAGCTTCAAGAAGCATAATTTGCAATAAAACAATTGGTGCTTTTCTAATTATTATCAGCAAGTTTTGTTGCTCGCTTACATGCGGTTTTAGAAAAAAATGTCTTCGGCAAGATCGAGTAAGTTACCAGTGAATTTATCTGATTTGTTAGTAATACCTGACTTCTTTCCTAGCGTTTGGGGACGTTTTAATTAAGACCTGAATTATTGATGCTTTCGTAAAGAAAGGAAAGCACTTCGATAGATTCTCACTTGGCCCGTTCCATCTAAGGGGTAACAAATAAAGATTATTTACTTACATAATGTTAATTACCTTCTCCTTTTAGCTTCAACGAAGTACCTTCTTCTTTTGGCTTCAACGAATTACCTTCTCCTTTTAGTCTCAACGATTTAATTTCAACTAATAGCTCCATATTATTTACATTCAAGCACTATTCTGGTTTAACTTCTGAATCGTAACTAAAATAAAACAGGATCGTGACAACTTCTGCATATGTTCGTGAACCGAGGGCATCGACTGAACATAGTTACTACCTGCTTATATAAAGGTTAGATCATTCCTTTTTCTATTATCACATGAGATTTAACTGAATAACTATTGTGTAAACCTTTAGACCAGTAACGATAAAGTACACCTGCTAAGAATAATTAAACCAATTAGTCTGTTATAACAATATCTTAACCTATATTTGTATACCTGTTATCACTATATCCTTATTGCTGTATTATTAATGTTTCCCTTCACAACCACGTGACCTTCATTACCTGTTCTTTTACCATTATTTTCTTCCCTCATTTTGTTTTGTAATTATAATAGTTACATTTAACTGTATCTATTTTGGACTGCCATTTTTGTGTTGTGCGCAGCATCACTTTAATGGGGATGCGTAAAAGTAGCTTAACTAACCATTATGTAAACATATGTTCTTATTGCATTTGGTGTAGACATTAATTATTAATTTTTTTTTCTCTCTTGAAATTTATGCAATTATTAAATTTCGATATATATTTGATTCATTATTGTTTAAAAGATAAAAGGCTTGCTAAGCTATAAAATTTGTGCTCACTATAAAAATTTATTTCCTTATTATGTTTTGTGTAAACCACCGCAAGTTGTTTTTTTTTTAATTATTTGGTAATAATTTACGCTTTGTATAGCCGTCGATATATGTTTCTCTTTTAGTTATACAAAGGAAGGCCTTCCCTTGAAAAGGGGAATTGTTTAAGTTTTGTTTTCAATAATTAAATAAACAATTACTGGTTCTCAGGAGACGAACCCAATTATTTTGCTTGCGAACGGTATTTAATTTCCTTTTTCTTTTGTACATTTGGGATATTAATATCAATTGTTTTTGATGTGGATTAATTGGATCCACACCCTCAATTATTTAGTTTTTTTTTGTTGTTAAAAATAAAATATACAATTGTTTATTTCGCACTACAGCAGTGTTATTATTCCGATTTCCTCTTGTACTTCCCTTTTCCTACAATCTCCTTGCTCATTCCATTCTGCACCACTGTCCAAGAGTCGGGACGTGAATCTTATCTATATCTAGGGGAGCGGCTCTTGGCGCCGGCATATTCAACATCCTTCTTCTCTCACTCCGCCCTAACCGATACTTTTGAGCTAGTTCGGTGTGCTCACTAGCTGTGAATGAGCAGAGATACCTCTCCTTCTTCCTTTTTCTTCCAGCTCCCCGTTTAAACACGTAACATATATTATCTTGACCTTGAGTGTTATAAAAAATTTACTATTTAGTTCTGTTAGGCTTTATGATTTTAAATGAAAATTCGAATGTTTTACGAGAGCTAGGTAGGTAGAAACAAAAAAATTAAATTTTCTAGGGGCAAGTGCCTTGCTTGCCCTCGCCCCTTTCCGGCGTCCTTGTTTATGGTACCAAATTTAAGGATCGTTACTGATCATCGACTATTTCCATGGTTATTTAATGTTAATTACTCCGGATCTAGATTAACACGTTGGAAATTAAAATTATCTGAATATGTTTATGACATTGTTTACAAGGTAGGAAGGATTAATATAAATGCGGGCGCTTTAAGTAGAATTCGAGTGTTTTAAAAGGATATGATTATTCGTATTGAAAGTTTAATGATTATATTAAAACCAATTTAGTTGTTAATAAAAGCATAAATGTGATGATAATTATTCGACGAAATGATTATTCTTTAGCATACTGTGTTTTATAAGATTTCACCATGAAAAATGGGGTAGTTTGAAGCAGAAAAGCCTACTTATAAGGATTTATGGAATGCTTTAGTTAAACTTGGGGTTGGATAGTCAAAATAATATAACAAATAGCTATCTCACGAATGGTAAAGGGTTAGAATTATTTTTTAAACGTGGTGGTATCAATATTTTAGTTTGCAATAAGAAAGTAAAGACATTAGCAAATATAGATGAAACAAAGGAAACAATATTCCAATATCAGGATAAAATTTTAGTACATAAGGGGTTGAATAGGATGTACGTACAATACATCCCATTTGGAATGTTTACTTTTAATATAACTGTACATACTTCACTAGATTTGCCTTTCGAGTTAGTGCATGGACATTCAGCAGAGCTACCCACTTCAATAACAAAGCCCCCAGATCTCGTCATACTTATAATGATTTTTTACATGACCTTCACTATAAATTACGTTATACTAGGGAAATTACTAGAGGAAATTTAATAGATAGAACAGAAACAGGAAGAAATATTATGATCGGAAAAGTAAACTTCAACAAGTCAATGAAAATATTAGAAGAGATAGAAGTAAGAAATTAGGTCCGTATAAAGTAATTTCAACAGATTGGCCAGTAATTTGCATCATCCAAATATGTAGAAGGTTAGATTGAGCGCATAACGTTCACACCGTTAATCAAATTAGTACTGCTTATTGATTTACAGCAATGAATTCGAATAACAATGTTAATCGGTACCTACTGTTTGTGTTAATATAGTTAGTAGAACATTGTGAGTTAATCAATGTGGGAATAACTTAATACATGCACCTCGTGAAGTGTAAATAGCCTTTTCTAGTTAGCTTATGTGATACAATTAATTTATTTAATGTCATTCATAGTCATAGATACGAAGGCGTAGAAGGCCCACCGAGCTTTTTTTTTTTAATTCGGATTTTAAACTCAGAATTAAGTTAAACTCAGACTTTTGTCAAGAGGTTGTTCTTTAGAGAGGTGGTAGTCGTTCTTATAGGTTCTTCAGAGTTTATAACATATATTTCACTTTACTAATTTACTCGAGTGTATTAAGTAATGGATAGGGAGATGCAGTAACGTTTTACAGCATACGGTTTTATAATGTACCTAGTAATGGTAATATACTGAATATAGTTAAAAGTATAATATGCGCGTGTTAACATACAGTGGTAAATAGTAAAGTGGCACTGTTACTGATTTTTAGGAGAAAAGTGTGGAACAGTCAGTTCAGGAATATTTTTCATTGGGATTTGCACAAAAAGAAATACTTACTTATTTAAATTTATTGCACACTATTAAAATTTCAAATTCAAGAGATTGTGGTCTAAATTTGAATTATGCCGTGAATTTTTTAGAGGAACAATTACAAAAAGTACCTAGATAAGTTGTGAATTAAAAAATATTCCAATATACTTACTTTAAGTTAAATTAAACTTGTGAATGCGCTTTCTAATTGCCTTTTTGGGTTCAGTTTAATCAAATGCTATATGATGATAATGTAACAGGCTCTTATACATTTTTACATTAAATATTAAAGTATGTATAGTTTTTTTTAAATAATTGTGAACCTGAACAGGCTAAGTTTGGCTTACCGTGCTAAAGCACTCAATTAGGAGGATGAATAGCGGGATATTCAATATAAATCCTAATATTGACTTTTTGGTATTAAAAGTCACGAGTCAAAATTTTAAATCGTTACTTATATTGTTGGTGTATATACCGCCACGGCTACCACTGGATGTGTATATTACTCTAACAAATGAAATAGAAAATGTTTCTCTATTTTATAATAGTAATGTTTTAATCATAGGAGATTTCAATATCAGTCACTACTACCCTCGGCAACTCTCCCCTACAACTAGTATAATCGACGATTTGCAAAACTGCGTGAATTTCTTTAACTTAACTCTACAAAATTTTATTAGCAATAAAAATGGCTATTGTCTTGACTTGATATTTTCAAACTTATGCTGTAATGTCGTACGTGTATTAGATCCTATCTTTATTGTTGATACTCACCACCCGCCCATATGTCTTAAAATTGTTAATTCTTTCGTTACGAATTGTCCTATAAATCTTGTTAAAAAATTTAATTTTAGTAAAGCAAACCTCTGTGAATTATATGATAGAATTGCGCTAGAAAATTGGGACATAACAGGCGATACTGTTGTAAACACGGTGTTAAATCAATTTTATAATAAGCTGAATAATATAATTCAAATGCATGTGCCTAAAAACACCACAAGTTGTAAGTATCCCGTATGGTTCAATAGATCTATCATTAAGAACCTTAGAATCAAAGAAAAATATAGACATAGATATGTAAGAACAAAAAGCCCGTCGGTACGAAGGTTATACCAGTCTATTAGGACTTCTTTAAAGAAAGAAATCTCAACAGCGTACACTCTATATCTAAGTAGATGTGAAAACAGTATTAAAAAGGATTCTAGACATTTTTTCAAATTTGTAAACTCCAAAAGGGATACCTCATCCATACCAGCGTATATGAAGCTAGGTGACGCCTTATTCACTTCGGGCCAGGATATAGCTAATGTATTCGCTGATTACTATAGGTCGGTGTTTGATCCTTCATCGAGTATGACCTCTTCAAGCTATACGGATATCCACACCTCGTCTGTGTTTATAAAAGTACAAATTTCACCTGGTGATGTAATAAGGAACTTACAAAAATTAAAAACGTCTTCGACTGGTGTAGATGGAATACCAGGTTACATTTTTAAGGACTGCATGTACATATTTGCCAAACCTCTGTCAGACATATATAATTTATGTATTTCCAAATCCAAATTTCCTACACTATGGAAAACCTCCCGGGTAGTGCCCGTACATAAAAACGGCCCTAAAGATTCAATCACTAATTACAGACCTATTGCTATCTTATGTACACCGGCTAAAATATTCTAGTCCATTTTGTATGAAAAAATTTGTATGAATGTTCATTACAAAATTTCTACATTCCAACATGGATTCATGCCAAAACGTTCTACAGGTACTAATTGGTTCAACTTAAGTAACTTTGTTACAAATGCACTGGAAAATAAATCTCAGGTCGACGTTGTATACACAGACTTCTCGAAAGCATTTGATAAGATAGACCACGACATACTCATATCTAAATTAAAGAGTTTTGGGTTTCATGAACCCCTGTTGTACTTACTAAAGGACTATTTAAGAGATAGGTATATGTTTGTTTGTTGTAATAATTATCAGTCCTATTCGTTTGTTGCTACGTCAGGAGTGCCCCAGGGCAGCAACTTAGTACCCCTCATTTTTTGTTATTTATTAATGACATCACTGATTGCGTATTAACCAGCAAGTTTCTACTTTATGCGGATGATTTAAAACTTTTTTCTGTTATACAAAATAGCAATGACTGTATCAACTTACAACATGATATTGACGAGCTTGTGAACTGGACTAAAGTGAACAAATTGTATTTTAATACTAATAAATGCAAAGTATTATCTTTCACTAGAAAAACCAACCCAGTTATATTCAATTATTTGATGAGTGGAAGTGTATTACAAAGGGTATTTGTAATTAAAGACCTGGGTATCACATTTGATTCTAAATTGACTTATGTCTATCATATTAAAAACATTTGTAAGGAATCTATGCAGTTATTGGGATTTATCTACCGCAATTGTAAAGTCTTTAAAACATCAATTCCATTTCAAACCCTTTACAAATCATCCGTTCTCAGTAAATTGGAATATTGTTCTTTTGTTTGGTCGCCATATTGCACAAAATACGAATTAGTTATTGAGAGGGTTCAGTTTAGATTTCTTCAATTGCTATTTTATATGGAAGAGAAACAATACCCCAAATTCGTCTCATATACTGAATTAGTTGCAAAATTTAATTTTAGAACTTTGGGTGATCGTAGGAAGTGTAGCGCCCAAATCTTTCTCTATAAACTGTTAAATGGATTAATTGATGACTCAAATTTGCTAGAATTAGTTACGTTTAGGATACCTACTGTTGGAACTCGTTTTTACGCTACATTCTTCCTAAAAATACCAAGAACCACCCATTTTAAGATGTCCTCAATGAATTCTATATTAGAGGACCACAATAAACAGATAAATGATGTGGATGTTTTTAGGCTCAGCCAAAGAATGTACAAAAAAGTTATTATTGAACATATCTGCAAATAATTGTAATAGGATAACTTTGTTATTGAAGTTGTTAGTTTAAATGTGATAATTGTGATGTCGCTGATATAGCTTGCGATATGTATGTATGTGTATGGGTAATATATATATATATATATATATATATATATATATATATATATATATTTACCCCTATGCGTTTGTAATGTGACTATGTGTCACCATTTTGATAATGGTATTAATTATTAAATGGTGTTACGCTCATGCATTATTAATTTACTCTGTTACTGGATATGCTTATCTGTTGAGTCATAAATAGTATTAGTATTATTATAAGATGTAAGGGGGGAAATGAAGATGTACCAAAGTAAACTAATGACTTTAGCTAAAGATCAAAATTTACGACTGACTAAGAATATGTAGGTATTTCATTGCATTTTCGTTGTTCTTAGCTTTAGTAATAACACTTTTGCAGGTATCACTAGCACCAACGTAGTCTGTACGACTGTCGATCATTTTATTAGATTTCGATTTAATATAAGACTTATATCTGAAAAACATTGTTTCAGCGCAAGCCTAATTGAACGTAAATGACCTATATGAATTTATTTTTTGGGAATGTATAACTGCACACCCAGAGGATGACTTCAGATGCTAAAAGTGCAATGTCCGAAGAAGAGGATGACTTGAAACAATATTTACGCCATGGAAAGATAGCCAAGAAGTTACGTAAATCGCTCCATTTAGCTGACTTAAAACACCACAAGATTCTATCAGTATTGCGAGCAGCGGAATTAAGGGATAGTAGCGGTTATTTCTATTAGACGATGTTCAGATAGACCTAGAGGGCAAAGAACTGAAGTGTATAAACAAGTGGGTAGACGTAATGAAGAGTTTATTTTATTTGCAGCATTATTTTATAATACTAATTACTGCCATACTGGCAATTAAGCAACCTTGCTCTAAATCAAACGATTTTGGTTGTACGATTCGCAACAGTTCTAGAACCTTAGGGTATGCGCAGAAGATATTCGTTGTTTAATTTTAATTTCTGCTCAATGCGTAGAGGTATTGGAACAGTTGTCAACACATTATAAATGAGAACCAAAACAAAGCCCTAAATAGTGGGATTTTACTAGAGGAGAACTGTTTTGTTTCGTGATTCTCTGTCACTTGTTTCTGATGACTGCTTTTCTTCCAAGATATTTCCCTATACAGTAAATCTTTGCCGATACTGTGTATTAGCTTATTTCTATTTTTGTAATGTTACAGGACAGTGGTACTGAGGAGACAGACTTATCAATGGATGATATTTTGAGACAAAGAGGAATTCCCGATGAAATTATTTTAGATAAGAAAAGGTAACTCTTAATTTATGACTATTAACTTGTTCCTACCTAATTAGGGACCGTGACAAACATTTTCGGGTCATAAATTAGGATACAAAAAAATTGTCAAGTTCCCTATTATGTAGTTATGAGAGTTATTCATGAGTTTATGGCTGAACACAGATAGAGCCGCAGCTGGGTCATTCATGACCGTTTTTTAAATAACAACTTATGAGTGCAACAACGACGCATATTGGGATAGCGGCGTATGTCAATGTATACTTTAAGTTAAAAGTACGCGTTTGTGTTTATCTGCATCTTCATATTCGTATTTATTTGACAAAGAGAGTCGAGTCACCTTGGTACAGCTTTAGAAGCAATAAATTATTTTCAAACTATTTATATTTTTTCGCAATGGAACGCTTGCATAAAACTAGTTTATCAGTGAAGTTCGGTAATACCTATTTGTTTCAAATTGATTCCGCTAAAATTTTAATGATGGGCGAAGCGGATTTGAAAAAAATATGGTGCTGCTACTTTTAATTTTTGTAAACGAATAAATTCAGTGAATAAGAAAACCTCGTAGATAAACTTCGGGCCAAAATAGACAACAAAACAGTGCGTAATGATTCCAAGAAAGTGGGTATCAAACCGAGAAAAAAAAAGAAGAAAACGCGAAAAATTGAAATAGGTTGGCTATGTACAGATTCAAACACCAAAATACTTCGTCAGGTGAGAACAAAATTTGGAGGTGGCGCACGAAAGGATCAGTTGGTAGAAATATGAAACGTAAAGATATTCTTGAAAACGCAAAACAACTCTTCTTTTCAGGTGGCAACTCCTCAAAAGGAAACCTCAAAATTTTAATACAGAATTTTCATACGTGCGAATTAGATTTGACGGTATACGAAATCTATGAGATTTCTGCTCTCACGTCGGTGAGATTTTATCTTATCACTTATTATAAAGAAGGAGTTACTCCTCAAAATAACGATAAAGACCTTTTGCAGAGACTGTTGCAAGTGGCGAGAATCAATATGAGCAACCTTGTTTATCAATAGAAAATGACTGGCCGTACACAACATCACAGGCAAATAGCGCCCTAACTAATCTTTTAGAAAACCGATGAAAATATAAGTTGATATTTATTACTTCTCAATTAAACACATGCCAACAATATTTCTGTTCTTAGGGGCTATTAACATTGTTCAGTGCATCTGAAGTTTTTCTAGATGCGTCTTAGCAACATAAATAAAGCGCCTTGAGTTTCCGACTACACGAGACGAAAAAATATTGATCAAAATTGGTTTTTCATGGAGGACAAATTTTTTATGAATTTATAGAGGTTGTAAGAAATCATGAGGTCAACTTTAACAGCATTAATATAGAAATTATTTTACCAAATGGGAAACCAGAAGTTGTTGAAGATTTTGATGGCGAGAGGGTTGGTCGGAATTCTGGACTACGCTTTACGAGAATTGTACCGAAGGTACGCATTAGAAAGGTCCTATTATACGTCATGATTTCGGTAGAAGATAATCGGAAGCAGTTGCAAAAGTTTTAGTAGGTGGCTATAAAAAGAACAATATTTTCCTTTTCGTATAGCGCCAGTTTTCTTTAAGCAATGTATTCAAGAGATTGTTAGTAATTTTTTGCAATATATTAGTGAAATGGATAAAAATATATACAGCTCTGAATGATTTTAAAAATATAGATCAAGATAAACTTTTAAGTTTATGCACATCCTTTAAGACAAAATGGTTACCAACAAAAGAAAACATTCAACATTTAGTGGAACAAATTGCCGAACAAGAAATTTTACAATGTTCAGCATTTATTATCCAGTGTTTTGGTCCCGAATTGATAAATATTTAAAAAATGATAGATTTGGAAGACATGTATAAAAAATTATCGCCCACAGTAAAAAACGTTGTCGCCTGTTTTGAAGCAACTGATAATATATCACAAGTGGATGATCGAATATTTCGTTTCCTTGTAAAGTACATAAATGAAAGCGATGAGAAAGTTTTCTGTGCTCTGTTGCATTTTTGCACAGGTTCTAATCTTGCCAACCATAAAATAAAGGTTGAAATGATTGACTTAGATGGGTTTGGACGTGTATCTATTGCACATACCTGTGGCAAGTTACTTCTACTGCCAAACTCGTACAAAAAATTGTTGAATTCAGAAGTAAACATAACTTACGTAGAATCATAAATCTGACTAATGAACAACAGTTAGAGGTGTACGGTTAATGAACAAAATTTTGTAGAAAATGATTGACATGTATACGGTGACTATATATACAGGATGGAAAGTTTCTTTAGGAATTTTTCTCGAGGAATCGAATGGTAATATACCATTTTGGACCCTGTAGGGCCAAACTAAATTTCAAATGGGAACCATACTTTTTTATTTCTTATTTGGATTTAGTGGAAAATTCTACGCCAGAATACGTCTTTAGTTTTTTTAAATGACCTAAGGCTCTTTTCTAATGTCCATAAGAAGATTATAAAAGGATTTTGTATAGTAAAAATAAAAATTTGAACCAAGTACATTTTTACCTTGAATATTTAATTCAGTCAGGAATTTAACATTTTATCCTCTAGAACTCTATAAAAGGCTAAAAAGTTGACTTTATGCTGCTTAAGGCCCTAAAATAATAAAATTCTCACTGGAGCAACAATTAAGGACAAACATCCGGTGCATAATTGAAATTTCTGCTATACAAGACCGTCTTACCAATTTTAGGCACATTTGTTTATTGGATTAAGGTAAATAAAATTTTGGTCTTTGCTATTCTGGACTCTCCTAAACCATTTTAGAGACCCTGTATATCAGATTTTTCTAAAATGGATTATGTATTTGAAAAGAGCACGAAGAAATGAATTTAGTGATGTACTTTGCATTTTCGGCAAAATATTTCTTCTTGTAAATTTTTGAGTTCGAATTATGATTCTGGAGTGAACAGTAAGGACCAAAAATGGAAACTAATTTCTTCAATGTGATTTAGTTCGAAAGAAGACTATTTAACCTAAATTCATAAAATTTTAACATTTAAGTATTAATTCCTTATTTGCGGTAAATAATCCGCAAAAAACATTCATCTTTAATTACGAAATAACACACAGGCACAGCCACAGCAACAGACACAGACACAGACACAGACACAGACACAGACACAGACACAGACACAGACACAGACACAGACACAGATACAGACACAGACACAGACACAGACACAGACACAGACACAGACACACACACACACACACACACACACACAGACGCAGACACAGACACAGACACAGACACAGACACAGACACAGACACAGACGCAGACGCAGACGCAGACACAGACACAGACACAGACACAGACACAGACACAGACACAGACACAGACACAGACACAGACACAGACACAGACACAGACACAGATACAGACGCAGACACAGCCACGGGCACGGACACGGACACGGACACGGACACGGACACGGACACGGACACGGACCCAGACACAGACACAGACACAGACACAGACACAGACACAGACACAGACACAGACACAGACACAGACACAGACACAGACACAGACACAGACACAGACACAGACAGACACAGACACAGACACAGACACAGACACAGACACAGACACAGACAGACACAGACACAGACACAGACACAGACACAGACACAGACACAGACACAGATACAGACGCAGACGCAGACGCAGACGCAGACACAGCAACAGCCACAGCCACAGACACGGACACGGACACGGACACGGACACGGACACGGACCCAGACACAGACACAGACACAGACACAGACACAGACACAGACACAGACACAGACACAGACACAGACACAGACACAGATACAGACACAGGCACAGACACAGACACAGACACAGACACAGACACAGACACAGACACAGACAGACACAGACACATACCCAGACACAGATAAAGACGCAGACGCAGACACAGACACAGACACAGACACAGACACAGACACAGACACAGACACAGACACAGACACAGACACAGACACAGACACAGACACAGACAGACACAGACACAGACACGGAGACGGAGACGGAGACGGAGACGGGGACAGGGACGGAGACGGAGACGGAGACGGAGACGGAGACGGAGACGGAGACGGAGACGGAGACGGAGACGGAGACGGAGACGGGGACGGGGACGGGGGGGACGGAGACGGAGACGGAGACGGAGACGGAGACGGAGACGGAGACGGAGGCGGAGACGGGGACGGAGACGGGGACGGAGACGGAGACGGAGACGGGGACGGAGACGGAGACGGAGACGGAGACGGCGACGGGGACGGAGGCCGATACCGATACCGATACCAAGACCGAGACCGAGACTGAGACCGGGAAGGAGACGGAGACAGAGGCAGAGAAAGGGACAGACACAGTGTCGGAGACAGGCAGACATAGACATACAGACAGAGACAAAGAGATGCACATTCCAAATTACGTTGATATTAATTTACAATATCAGCAGCAGGTTGCCATACGTATAATAATTAGGTATATGTTCTTTTTGTTAAAATTCGTGATGTAAGATTAAGTAAAAGAAATTAAGTGTGGGCGTTGCAATGTGCATTAATATTTAAGTTAATGTAAGTGTTTGCATGGTTTCTGCCCTAAATTCTTCAAAGACACCTACACACTGTATACTGTATAACTATTTTTAACACATGTATTGACGCAAACCTTATATGGGGAAATTTTCAATATGTGTAGAACTAATTTGTTAGGCATTTAGTGTGATTTTGTGTAAAGTAATTGAATTAATTACGTTAACTGCAAATCGGATTTTGAGTGGTGGGTGGGACTATATTTTCTCTATTATTGTCTTTCTTATAAGCAACCCACTTTGTTATTGATTAGCAAGATGTTTGCAGTCTGAAAGTACATTGTTGGAAATACCTATAATGTAGTATATATTGTTGCTTTGAACATTATGGTAAACAAGACCATTCCCGTCACTATTCTTTACATTCACAGGATGACTGGCAAACTCGCTAAGAATGTCGAACTATATGATACCTACGGAAATACACTGAATACAATTTTCGGTACCTGTCCTATTCTCTTCCACTTGTTCAGCTTATTTATGCAGGTGATAGACTCATAATCATTTTAAAGCCATAAAGGGGATCTCGCTCCCCATAACTCCAATAGATCTGGATGTTAAACTAATTGATCATCTACACTATCAAAATGTCCAACATTGTACCAATACTTCCACATAAAAAAATCGGTTTTTAGTAAATAACTCGAAAACGATTAACATTTTCGATCAGAAATTTGATTTTCTACATCTCAGCATTTCAAAATTGACAAAATTTTCGAAAAAATTGTAAAAACACTTTTTGTGTGAAATTTTATTTCCTATCTAATAGTATCTTCACTTTTTGAATATGTTACGTAGTATTTAGGAAAAATGTGTTTTTTAAAGTAACGGTTTTTTGCTAATATCTTGTAAACCGTTGGTTGTACAGAAAAATTATGGGAACAAAACATACACTTATATTACTAATCCCACAAAAAGAAATCTAAAAAAATAAAAATTTGCAAAAGGGGTACTTACCCCCCAATTTTACTCCTTTCCCCATACCCCATAAACCCCAAAAACAATCAGTCGCTTTGGATAGTTGTCATTTACATGTGTGCCAAATTTCAAGTTGATATGTAAAGTCCTTCAAAAGGTATGGAGTACACACACACACACACACACACACACACACACACACACACACACACACACACACACACACACACACACATGCACGCACGCACCCACCCTCCCGCCTGCCCGCCGTGTTATAGAGGGTGGAACAAGTTCAGATGAAGATATCTCGTTGACAATGCAGTTTCAACAATCCCAATTATATCGAACTCACATTCTAAGTGATACATGAATTCGGAAATTTTCGAACGCAAGCCACGCACATTTTGGAAATAACATCGTTAACTGTCACAAGTAGTATTTTTTAGTTTTTTGATTCAGGAACAATTTGCGGTACTCAATTCATATAGGTCATTGTTAAATTAGATTCACCTTTTGATATCCTGTTAGTAAGTTCCGCACGTAATTCAATCTGCATGGGAGTCTCATAAGCCGAAACAGTTACAGAAATTTCCATTCCCTTTAAGTTCCTTTTGTTTTTTAAAATTGCTAAAGCATCATTACAAGATAATTTAGAATATACACCAGTTCTACATACATAAAGACAAAATTTACATCGATTGGGGCTTGAATCTCGATAGCGCAGTTGGTTAGCGCGGTATTCTAGCAACGTACAGGTCGTAGGTTCAAATCCTACTCGAGGTAAACTTTTTATTTATGTATTTAATAAAAATTAATAATAATTTTTAATTACATATTTACATTTGAACTTATTCGTTCATAACAAAACTTATAATAAATTAATATTAGTCAAGTTGCTTTGGTAAGTGTGAATCCTTGCGATATTGCAGGCTCACATTCCATTAATATAAGTAATTTGATTGTGATCTCATTATATTTAGAATTTACATCAGTTCTACATACATAAAGACAGAATTTACATCGATTGGTGGTTGAATCTCGATAGCGCAGTTGGTTAGCGCGGTACTCTAGCAAAGTACAGGTCGTAGGTTCAAACCTACTCGAGGTAAACTTTTTATTTATGTATTTAATAAAAATTAATAATAATTTTTAATTACATATTTACCTTTGAACTTATTCGTTCATAACAAGAATTCAGAATTACTTTTATAGGCTTAGGCTTATTATCAATTTTAGGTCGACCCAAACGAAATAATTTTATATTATCAGTAGATATATGGATCAAACTAGAAATTATCTCAGTAACTTTCATAGTGTCACTTTCCTTTTTAAGTACAGCGTCATTGGAATTATTTTCTTCCAGATGATAAATAAAGAAAAATAAAAAAAATATTTGCAGATCTGCGCCGACAGTCAGCTACTTCATATATTTTTCCCCTGTAGTAAAATTGTTGACATTATTACTTTTAGAGGTTATCAGTTCCCTAAGCAGCTCGATTTCCTTTATATAAAATTGTTTAAATTCCTCTAAAGTGGAGCTGATGGCATCAATGTTTGCAGAATTATCTTTCTTTAACTGGTCATCGCAACGAGAGCAGAGATAAAATATACGATAACCCTTGGTTAGTATTTGTTGAAACTCCTGTCTGGTCAAATCAGTACAGGTGGTGTGAAAACCACCTCTACATTTATCACAAACCACTTCATCAATAAAGTTTAAAGTTTTTGCACATTCTAGCTTAGTGCAACGTCTTTATAAAATTATTATTAATTTTTTAAATACATAAATAAAAAGTTTACCTCGAGAATTATTTCATAACAAAACTTATAATAATTACATTGTCTTAATTCAACATACGCATGTTGGTATATACAGTGGAGTTGGTGAATTCATACTGCGGTTGGCAGGGTTTGTTATTAACCTTTTTCCTATTTTCGTAATTGCAGGTTGAGTATACCTTCTATAAAGGCCCAAATTGCGTTGTTAAGTTTTGAAATTTAAGTTTGTTGAGATTGTGTAGTATACAGATACGTTATTATGGTTTATAAAACGTGTTAACAATCGAAACCACAATTTTATATATGTTTTCATGCAAATTGGGATATTTTTAAATAACGAAAAATGAAATTTTTCGTTTTTTTTTCAGTGAATTATAAAAAATGGATTGGGATTAAATATAAAAGTTACTGTCAAATCGTTCAATCGAGTATATCCTATTCATCTAAATATAATTGGTACACTAGCGCTACAACATTATTGTTTCATTTTTAATAGAAAGTATAACATCGAGTACTGCGTGGTTGTGATGACAATGTAGTTACCTTGTATTTTCGCAGTTTGAAATGCAATTATAGACTACAAAGAGTAAGTCACTACGGAAATAAAGTTTATAAAGCAAATTACATTCTCTCGGCATTTCAGTAGAGATTGCTAATTCAAAAACGTTAAAATATCAAGGAAACGCGCCCTTTGGGGGAAATTGAGGAAATCACATCGTTTTCGCCGAACTTAATGGAATTTATCTCAATATATGGTACAAAACTTAATTAGTTTACATCTAACAATTTTCACGTAAATGAATACATTTTTACGTTAAATATATTAAGTTGTACAACATAGCTGACATTCCATCTAGTAAATATAAATATAATGTTTATGTGACGTAATTATGACGTCATCTTGACGCAAGACTGTAGTAACTATTGACACCTTGTGCTGTATCTTTTGCGTAAACCTATTTTTAGTTGTGGCCGAAACACTTAAATCAATAAGTGATTATTTTATTTTATTTTGTATCTTGCTGGTTTTGAGAGAAATCGGAATCGGTAATTTACAATTTTGCGATCCGTGTTGAGGAAATTTAATTTATGTGGAAACGCGGTACAGTTAATGTAGTTTATGACGTTCTTCCCGGGTTCTACACGTATGCGCTCCCTTTCTGTACACGCGTACAAAGAATCGCGTTAGTTGCGCGAGATTCAAGTTAAACGATCAATACAGCGTCCCTTGTCGCGGCATTCTACTACGTAAGGTGTAAGTGATACGACGCCTCATGAATTCGGCGCTCATACGTATTTGTTGAACGAAAGTTCAATTATGAATAAATGAAGGAAGAAATACAAAGAATGGCTCAAAAGTTTAGTTAATACTTCAGAGTGTGCAGGGTGACACTCAAAATGAACAACCGTACCCTATTTGTGATAATCATCCAAGTCATACACGTGGTTCTGTGAGTATGCAAAAACTACGACTACGTTTAATATACTAATCGATTTTTTTTTATTAGGTGCACCAATGTCAAACTGAATTTTCGAGAAAAGGAGAAAGAAATTCTTGATCAAATTTTGGGACCTGGTCGATACGATGCTAGGATCCGTCCCTCCGGTGTAAACGGTACAGGTGAGTAAATTTTTGGTGAGTTGTTTTGTGTCTTGTCTAGGTCATATGGTCAGAAAGGAGGTTTCTGTTTTTTTGTCGTTGCTTGGTGTACATAAGATTTAATGTAACGTATTGTCCATCACTCCAGATGGACCAGCCATTGTCCGAGTAAACCTGTTTGTCCGCAGCATTGCAACTATTAGTGACATCAAGATGGTAAGTGGACCGACGGCCACACCATGCAGTAGGGTAGGGTAGAGGTGCTACACGAGCCAGCATGGGGCGGCGGCGAGTAGCGGGGATATTTTTTCTCCGTTGCTCGCCGACACCAGTTTAGCTTCGTAGGTTGATAGCGTTTGATTGCTGAATGCCTTTCCTGAGTGGGCACTAGGTAGTCGCTGCTCACCGCCAGTGGCACTGGTGCCGGTGCTTCATTGCATCCGCATCGCCGGTGACGATGTCTACTAATTGATGTCATTTTCTTTTCAACTGTTAGATGGTCCCGCTGTAGTCCATGTCAACATATTTATCAGAAGTATCTCAAAGATAGATGATGTAACCATGGTAAGTGGCTGTTGGCAGGGGGAATGATGATTTGACTAGTGTGTGTGTAGAGTTGATTGGTACTTTATCTGGTAGTATAGCTCATCTCTCATCTCCTGTGGGGCGGGACGGCGTGCGTGTGCTTTCGGTGTCTAGTGGGGCGGCGCACCGACAGCCGCGTGCTTGCATGCGGAAGTGGCCAATGCGAGATGTGATTGGCGCCGTGCCCCGCAGCCGAGACTGTTATCTACTAACTGAGTAATACTGTTTGTTTTGTTCACACAATGTAGGAGACGGCCCGACCATTGTATACATCAACTTCTTTCTGCGATCTATCAGCAAAATAGACGATTATAAAATGGTGAGTGCGCGGTCTGCCAGTCATGTCAAGTATTGGATGGATGTGTATACTTAATACTTACTCGGTTGCGTTCACTTGCACAAGGCCGAGTGGCGATGTTGCAATGAGGGCACCAGCACCAGCGCGAGCATGCAGTGTGGCGCTGCAGCCCTGCAGATAACACGCGGTGTGAGCTGCATGTGTGTTTGTGCCGCTTGCCTAGCTTGCATGTGCCACTTGCATGTTTGTTTCCGAGATCGCCGACCGTCCCTTCATTGCATTGGCTATTCCAGGAGTACAGCGTTCAACTTACTTTCCGTGAGCAGTGGCTGGACGAGCGGTTAAAATTCAACGATTTCGGAGAACGTCTCAAGTACCTCACACTCACTCAAGCCAACCGTGTTTGGATGCCCGACCTGTTTTTCTCAAATGAAAAGGAAGGACATTTTCACGACATTATAATGCCGAATGTCTACATCCGTATATTTCCAGATGGGTCGGTATTGTATAGTATAAGGTATTTTCATATTCATCATTCCTCATCAAAGTTGCTACGAATGTTCATTTTTCAGAATATCACTTACGCTCTCATGTCCTATGAATCTGAAACTTTATCCACTAGACCGTCAGATTTGTTCGTTACGAATGGCCAGCTGTAAGTACAGCTGCTTCAATGTTATACAGAATTATCATACATAAGAACTGGACATAACACTTTAAAAAGTACTGAAGTAACTGATATTAGAGCCTTAGCAAATAGTTTCAATTAGCGATCCATGTGTATAGTGCATGTAGTTACCACGCAAAAATTATAAATTAGAGCTCGGATTTTAGTTTCTAAAATAACGATAACGACACGTAAGAAGGTAAATAAGCATGTTTTATTTTACTACACTTGATATGTTTGATTAGTATGAAACTAGTGTTCTTCCTTATCATCCGGGCTATATCCTTGTTAATATTTTAAGTAGACGACCTACGTATGGTTATAGGAGGTTTAAATTCTTTTTTTTTACTGAAATCGTAAACTTTTTGCCTAATATCACAATCTGCTATAGGTTCATTATTAAAAGTGACGATGGAGAAGTTTTGGTAATTGAATTGTTTCAGTACATAATAAGTGATTCCTTTTTAGACTACTGTTGGAATAAAAGAAAATACACAAGGAAGCTATAAAACTGAAAGGGCACTTAACTGTTTGTCATAAAGGCTGTGTAGTATGTAAGTGATAAAAAAATCATTTTTGGCCAAAGGTACTTTATAAAAGCTAAGGAAATTACTTAGTACTTTCTGAATATGACGATGTCCAGATCTATTAACTTACATTTGTTTAAACATTCGTATTTTAGATGGTTGGACGACTGCTGATTTAGTATTTTTATGGAAAGAACAAGATCCAGTACAAGTTGTAAAAAATTTACATTTACCGCGGTTTACTTTAGAAAAATTTCTCACAGACTACTGCAATAGCAAAACTAATACTGGTATGCCCATATTTAATTTTTAAGTTATGACTGATTTATAAAATTTGTTTTATTTTCTTTTAGGAGAGTACAGTTGCTTAAAGGTCGACTTATTATTTAAACGCGAATTTAGTTATTACCTCATTCAAATTTATATTCCATGTTGTATGTTGGTTATAGTGTCCTGGGTATCGTTTTGGCTAGACCAAGGAGCAGTACCGGCACGTGTTTCACTAGGTATGTTAGAGCTATAAAAGTAATTAAGCTTAACCTCTGATCTCAGGTGTAACGACTTTGCTCACGATGGCAACACAAACTTCAGGAATTAATGCATCTCTTCCCCCGGTATCATATACCAAAGCAATTGATGTTTGGACTGGAGTGTGTCTTACGTTTGTGTTTGGTGCTTTACTGGAGTTTGCTTTAGTCAACTATGCATCTCGATCGGATATGCATCGTGAAAACATGAAGAAACAAAGAAGACAATGCGAATTGGAGCATGCAGCTTCGATGGACGCAACGTCAGACCTCATGGATAGCGACAGTAACGCTACCTTCGCAATGGTAAGTTATTGGTTAATTTCTAAATTGCTTTTTTAATTCATGACGTCAGTAGTTCATTTATGTGATATAGATAATCCAGCGACGTTTCTCTTTTTTTTATGTTGCCATACGAAATAGTAACATGAACTCGCTAAATAAATTTATGACGTGCATCGGTTTTTTCGCTGGATTACCTACACCTGATATAGTTTACACAGTATCAAATTGCTTCCGTAGATACATAAATTGATTTACTATTAATAGTGTGTAATATCGGACAGGATGAGCGAAAATCGTAATTGTGCGGTTCAAACTGACTTAATTTGAAGCGTTTATCAATTACGTTGTATCTCTATTGTTAGACTTCTCATTCAGATCTATAATTAAACAATATTTTTTTAGTTTTTAAGTAAATACGCAATAAAGCTAATAAAAACCGTGTAAAATTGTGAGTTGTAATATAGTGATAAACTAAGATAAAGAAAAAAATGTAAATTTATTTTTTAATCCACTATTTATGAATAATGGTAACAGTAAGGTTGAAAAAATTAAGCCAATATGGAAAATAGTAGATATAGTATTTTTAATAGGTAAAAGTGATATACAGAAATCAAGAGCGCATCTGTAATACAAGTACCACATATTGATTTTGCTCTTTACTAGAAATAAGCTAAAAGATATTATTTCGCGGTTGAGGTTTTTTTTTATAAACGATGGCATCGATTACAGTGTACGGTTCTTTCAAGCTTTTCATCAATTAATTAAGGTGAGATTTAGCTTACCAGAAGTTTTCCTTACTTTAAATAAAGTTTAGCTCCATGTATTTTTCAACAAGGATATTGTTGATATTCTAACCCTACTGCTTACCACTGGTTATTTCAGATAAACGACAAGCACACTGGCCTATTTAAAACGTTTTATACAACTTTTTAATTTAATTTTAAATTTCATTTTCACGAAGAAAAATATATAAAACCTAGAAGAAAAGTAGAAGAAACTAGAAGAAAAATTTAATTAGACGTATATTAAAAACTTCGTACAGTTATAATTAATTAATCAATTACTGGGGCGGTCGCACAGAGCCTTGCGGTATTAAAGGCTTCACGCCAGCAACTCGCGGGTAGTATAGAATTCAAATTAAAAACTGAGGATTGTATACGCATTATACGTAACCCAACAGTCGTTTACATGTGAACCACTTCGTACAGATGGAGTGGATTCTAGAGAAAAAAGGAACGGTCACGTATTTCATTCTCTCCCCCAATGGGGAGGGCGGGCTGTTTGAGCTTTCCAAGCTCCTTCAGCCACACTCTTGGATTCCCAGCATACCTACATACATTACGTATATATTCATGGTGGGATTAAGGGTGGGGGTGGCCAGGATTGGATCGGAAGGAACGGAGTTAGAGTTCTGAGGGGAAAAATACTATCCCAGCATTCGCCTAAGTAGCCGCACATGGCTTGTATTTACGCCGTGACCATGCCGCTACGTGTGTATGAGGAAAACCCCATGAGAAAACCTCATACAGGGTAGACGGTAACGGGAATCGAACCCATTGCCTCACGAATGCTAAGCAGGTCGTGTTACCACTACACTACCAGCTCGGTAGGATTCGAGAGTGAACTTAGGCAAGTTTAAATCATATAATTGGCTGTGAGGCAAAGTTGGTGCTTTAATTTCAAATACACACATCTGACACTGTGGTTCAAAAATAACCCACCTTTGCCCTAATTATAATGTGTATAGAATTCTGTAGGGTTGCAATGATTTTATCGTGGTCGCTGACTGATGGAAGCAAACGGTCACTACTACTTGTATTCGTTCATTCAAATTCAAGGCACTGTTCATTAACGATTTTCTGTTTGTATTATCAATGTATTAATGCGGGGCCAAAGAGCGACTAACTCAGAAGAAATCTGTAAGGTTGTCCCATTTTCGCTTATTTTTTAGGTTAGAACCTTGCGGTTTTCAAGACACCGTGCTACTTTTTAATGAAACCGAAGATTCACTAATCAAATTTGCCATAGCCATCTTAGTTTGTGTGCTACAGGGTGATTTGGGAAAAATTGCATTTTCAGTCATCCCCTGTAACTCTGTTATTGTCAGACATATTAAAAAAGTGAAAACTGATATTTGTGGATTTTTTACATAGAATCCAGTGGCGTACTCAGATTTTCTTTAGAGATCACAGTTTTTGAGATATTGACATAACCTACTTTTTTTTATGGGACACCCTATATATTTTTTTTAAATCTTTTTCCCCTTGCCAAGAGCTTTTCAAAAATATAGCATAGTCTGTATTTATTTTTATAAATAACGCGTCAAAATGATTTTTTTCTATAATTTACATTGATAAAAAAATAATTAATTAATCACAAATATTGTTCAAATTGCAGCCCATTATGTCTCCTACAAGTTTCACAAAGTTTATAAATTCTTTTAATAGCATTTTCCAAAATAAATTATTGTCTTCGTAATTTTGCAAAAGCATTTTCCGTTGCAATTTTTAATTGTTGCATGTTGGCATATTGCCTTGAATAAATTTTATTCTTTAAATACCCCCACAAAAAAAATCCAAAACCGAGAGATCCGGTGATCGTGGTGGCCATCGAACAGGTCCATTTTTTCCAATCCAGCTCCTGGGAAAACGTTCATTTAGCCAGTTTTGTATTATTCTAGCATTGTGGGCTGGAGCCCCATCTTGCTGGAACAATATATCGTTCAGTTGAGCCAGTGGAATATCTTCCAAAATGTTCATAGTTTTTTCTTGTAGAATTTGTAAGTACCCATTAGAGTTTAGGTTTTCTTCATAAATCTTGTAAACTATTTTTCGGTTAAAAATAAAGCAGGAGACATTAAATCCGAACCTGCCTTGACCCTCTCTAGGAAAAATCACGTGGGTGTTTTCTTGACTCCAAAACCGCGAGCTGTATCTATTAAGAATTCCCGAACTTGTGAAATGTGCCTCGTCTGACCAAATTATTTTTTTTTTTTAATTATTGTCCTGAGTTTTCATATTTATAAACCAATTGCAGAACTCCAATCTACGTTCAGCATCACCAGGGTGCAGATGATGAACAAGTTTATACTTGTAGGGTTTGAATTTATGTTTTTTTTTAAATCCTTTGCACTTTTGTTTTACACACACCGGTCTCTTCATCTATTTTCCTGCACGAGGTTTCAGTAGTGGCTTGAACAACTACTAAAACGTTGATCTCTTATTCCTCGTTCTCTTTGTTGTAAACCCGGGGTCGAGGTTTGTCAAAACATGTTGGCAAAGATTAAATTTTAATTTTTGACATATTCTTCTGTCGGGTTGTCTTCTTTCGGGGTATCTATATGACAAAATAGGTATATAAAATAAATACAAATTCTAAGGTAAAGATTACCTGACCTGTTCAGATAGAGTTCTAAGGCCTGGTCTGCGTTTTCATTAGATAATATGAAGCAGGTATTCATATCATATTTCTCAAAGTTTTCAAATTTTTGGTTTCGAGCCATATTAAAAAATAATTAAACAACAACAAGAACAAGAACGATAACAATAAACAAAAACAACGAATAACAATAAATATCAGCACTAAATTTGGGAAAATGTAACCAGGAATAATTTGAGAGAAGCAGAAACTTCAAAAATCAAATACCTAAGTAATGGCAGAACGTTAATTATTTTGTTTTTTGCGTTACCATGGTTACCCACGGCTATCCACTATTATCAATGTAAATTATAGAAAAAAATCATTTTGTCACGTTATTTATAAAAATAAATATAGACTATGCTATATTTTTGAAAAGCTCTTGGCAAGGGGAAAAAGATTTTAAAAATATATAGGGTGTCCCATAAAAAAAGTAGGTTATGTCAATATCTCAAAAACTGTGACCTCTAAAGAAAATCTGAGTACACCACTGGATTCTACGTAAAAAAATCTATAAATATCAGTGTTTACTTTTTTAATATGTCTGACAATAACAGAGTTACAGGGGATGACTGAAAATGCAATTTTTCCAAAATCAGCCTGTAGCACAAAAACTAAGATGGCTATGGCAAATTTGATTAGTGCATCTTTGGTTTCATTAAAAAATAGCACGGTGTCGCGAAAACCGCAAGGTTCTAACCTAAAAAATAAGCGAGATACCCCGTAAAACATACTAAAATGGGACAACCTGTACACTGATTTTAAATCACTCAGAAATTAAATTGATTTATGGGATTTAAAGTGGTTAAGAGAATAAATACGATTTGTGTGAGATTTAAACTAATTTTTAACAGAATCTTAAGTGATCTAAAACTGATCTATTACGTTCGAAGGTTTTAAAAATATATTATGCTTAATCCTCAAAATCGCCAAGAAACTCATTGATTCTAAACGTTAAAATTTTTAGTCTGGTACGACTGATTCTTCATTCATGAGCATTTGTATCAGCTGTCATACATGTTAGAGTCGTTTGACATGTTGAAGTTCAGTACTGCCACATAACTTAAAATACAATGGTGTCAACATCAAAAGCAGAATTGCAGGCCGTTTATGGCTTAGAGATACAAATAACTACACTTAACAAAATCATAAGCGGTTGAACTTTAACTCTTACTAATTTGTCATTGAATATCGTATTAACCATGTTTCAGCTTTTTCAATACTAACGATACTTCTTCCAGATAAGTGAAATGGCCCATAGAAAATATTTTTTTTTTGTAGCAGTGAAGTTCTTTTTTGCCAATTATATTTCTGCAAGTCTTGTTTAGGAATAATTTTATTTTAATTCTACTGGTGGTCCTTCATTTTATAAAAGGTGGACTATTACTTTTCTACTGTCATTTCCTCTGTTTTATAATTATACATCAGGTCTTTTAACATTTTCTGACCTCTCCGAGGAGGAATAATGAATTGATAAGTCTGAGGACTCCTCTGTTGATGAATAACTCACCTCAATTGTTTTATTTTTTTTTAAGTTATTAACTATTTTCTCGGGTTTCCTCTTTTCCAAGTTCCTTTTGATTTTTGAATGTTCTTAGAAAGCTTTAAAGATTGTTCTCCCTTTACACTTACTAAACGATCACTGCTAAGAGTTCTTGAGCTTTGAAAAAGCCAATATAATGATGGTTCTTTGTCATCGCTTTCCTTTTCGCATTTGGTAAGGTAAACTTCTGTGAAATCATTTATCTGCAATATTCTATTTGTCGAATATTGAAATATTTTTTTTTCCGAGTATGTATTACAACCTCCTTAGTTACTAATAATATCATCAAAGACTTATTTGAAAATAAAAACACTTTAGGTATTACTAAAATATCTTCGATACACGTAATGATTTACTTTTTGAACTTTAAATGCAGCTTTCATAAAAATAGAAAAACATAAGTTCATTATATGATAATATTTTTTAAATTTTAATAATACCTTCTTCTTATGAGCCTTCCTTTTCATTACTAGCTTCAAATTATGGGCCTTGGTCCAGAATCAAAAAAGAGAAAAAGAGATTTTTAAAAGCTTTGGCGGAAAAATTTTTATTGGACAGGATATAATGTCAAAATTTAAATTTATTTGAATTCGGTTGTTTATTCTTAAAACTAAAAAAAAAACACAAAAAGACAAGAATATGTAGGTTGTCAATTAAAATTTTTTTTAAAGGTTAAAGTTGTCAGAAATAATTATAGGTTAGTTTGTCAAAGGTAAGTTGTTTTTATTACCTAATGAAATTAATGATTAATTGATTCGTTTAGTAGTACTCGAGAAGCTTGTCCAATGTAATTTTTTTCACAATAATTGCAGTATATAAGGTAGCCACTGCTGATAGTCTTCACTTTTCTATTTTAGCTGCTTTTTGTAAGAATGTAACCTAACTACACAACATTTATTTGACCAAAATCATTTGTTACAAAATGTATATATACTTTAAACACGATAAAATCAAATATTTATTTTTAAATCGCATAAAAGTGTACAGAAGATTAGAAAACATTACCTACCTTTACTTAGCTTAAGCTGCTTAATAATTTATTGATTGACAGGTTGTGTTACAAATAACCACCACATAATAGTAGAACGAGGACACCTTAACCCCCCACTTTTTTTTAATTACGACCCCGCCACTGGTTGGAATTTGCTCAGTAACGAACCTGACCTCGATTTTATGGCATAGAGTCTTTGTATAACCTCGGATTGTGAGTGGAGGATAGTGGCATGTCCCTGGTTGGTTGGTGGCCATTTTGTGGCCGTGGCTTGTCGGGGTCCATCGACTGCGCCCAG